>BSBK01003501.1:0-62500 GCA_027943335.1 Chamaecyparis obtusa
TGCCAATGCCTTCTTCCTAGACGAGCAATAAAAAGTAGAATGCTTAATATCGGCATTCATGATCCATGAGAATGATTATTATGGGAAGAATTGTTTTGAAAATATTTAATGAGTAGTTATTATTACGGTTCTTTATATTATCATAAAATATGCATATAACTAAAGTTTATAAATACTTTTTTATTTAATTAATAGTTATGAAATGAATAGAAGTTTAAAAGATTTTTTATTTTTTAATTTTTTTTATTAAATAAAGCAAAAAAATAAAATAAAATAATAATACATTAAGGATGGCCAGGAAACCATGACATTTCTAAGGACTAAAAGAATTTTTTAATTAATAGATATATAATGAATACGAGTTTAGAAGAAACAATTTGATCTAATTTTTTAATAAAATCTAAACAAGATTTGGAAATTGTTCTTATTTTTAATTAAAGTAGAATAAGATTTTCCTTGTGATATTGCTATAGAATTCAAACTCTTCGACTTATGTATTACCTTTTACATTTTAAATGAATTATTTTAAGAAATTATAATTTAATACATATTGTAAATATAATTAACTTTATACAACATATTACCTTTTCATTTTAGAAATTATAATTTGATAAATATGTTAAATATAATTAACCTTAAAAATTGTGGTGAAGTAAATATATTATATATTAATTGAACTTAAATGATTAGCTTTTAGTCATCTTACATTTGATCATAGTACATAAATAATAATTTATAAGAGCTTTTCTAAATATTTGCTTTTAAAAAAAATGTATGTTTATTGAGTCTTTTTAAACATTTCAATTTGAAACAATATTATTTAAGGTATATTCTTATATTTTATTATAAAATGTTAGAATTATATAAGACATTATGTTTCACATTTAAAATGAATATGTATATATATATATATATATATATATATATATATATATATATATATATATATATATACATATATATATATGTATATATATATGTATATATATATATGTATATATATATATATATATATGTATATATATATATATATATATGTATATACATATATATATATGTATATACATATATATATGTATGTATATATATATATATATGTATATATCTATATCAAACTTCTTTTTAAAAAATTAAGTTTACTTAGTTTTTCAAAACACCTTAATTTGAAATAATAATAATATTTGGGATTTATAAACTCTTATAATTTATTTAAAAATATATTACAATTATATATTACCTTCCAAATTTTAAATGAATGGTTGTTATAAACTATAATTTAGTATATATATTAAATATAATAGATCTTGAACATTTTCTTGAGATATGCATTATATAGCAATTGATCTTAAATGTTTAGTTGTGGGTTATTTCATATTATTCATTACATTACATTTTGTGTTTACCCTAATTATATATGGAACTATAGATTGCACTTTGTCCAGATGCAATTGCTAGTTTATAATTTGTTAGCTTTAATTCAATTAAAACATATATGAATATACATGGTTGATATTAATAATATATCTAATAACAAGGGCCCCACACATAGAATAGATTAGATTAAAATAGTTTGAAAGCTAAATCAAATTGTAGTGGTGTTGAATGTCATTTTTACACGAGACAACGACTAGGAATTGACGCGAGCAAATTCCCCTCTTGGAAGATTGATGGGATCAATCTCAAGGTTCCTTCTAGCTGGGTCTCAACCGCTTGGATAGCTCAACGGAAGATAGATGTGAGTCTGTTAACAAGGAGGTCTTTGCTGGTTCTTCTCTCAAGGAAAACTGTAAAACAAGCTTTAGAATACCATAATATCTCTCTTTTTTTGGATTTTCAGATTTAAAATAAAGCAACTTTAATCTAATTAATCTACTAAAAATGATTTGCAAGAGGGTAAGAAGTAGTAGGGTAACAAGGAGTTGAAAGAAATTACTAAAAAGAAAACTAATGGACATAAACTAATATATACCACACCACTTTGCGAATTAAAAGACTGAGAAGATGAGGAAACCCATAAAATAGAGATCAGATCATATCACAATCTTCATCTATATGGATGCAATCATCAGTGGAAAGAAACAAACACAGACACATGATAAGCCAAAACTCATCGAATCATGAAGCCACCACAGATGTGCACACACGTGAGACAAGTTAAGCTTTAAGCACCAAAAGAATAATCTTCTCGATAATTTGTCACAACAAAGCAATGTGATACCAACAAACAATGAACCAAGAATCGCAGACTTAAAATCATCAAACAATCAATTGGCTCTTTGAAATAGATGAATGAAAAAATCACACATTCAAAAATTTTCCATAGATAGCAGAAATATCACACCATGAATGAAGCACCAATTATATGTATTGCATTAATGATCAAATCGACCCTCATTACATTGTGTTATCACAATTTATAGAGTTGTGCTCTTATTAATTAAATTACCTCTAAAACTTAGTTAAACTACCCTAGCATGGAATTAAACCTTGTGTATTAAAAACTTTGAGAAAATCATGCATTAAACAACTCAAAAATGAAGTTGGAACTCATGCATGTTCTTGATAATCTTCACGATTCTGCCCTTGATCCTTGGTTGCAGCTTCTCCACGTGGACTCAACTGGAAGAGATCCCAAAATCATGCAAAAATGACCCCAAAAAAGAAGCCCAGCTGACTAAAAAATTAACTCTGAGACAACTAGAGTTAAACTTCGGACGTGCCAAAAAGTAGACAAATCCCAACAGTTGGTCCAAAAAAACAAAGTCTTGAAAATGACTAAGTGTCAAGTCCTTCATTCCCAATTTCAGACTTTGGACTTTCAGAGGCCAAAATTTCTCTAGGGCCGAAAGGCCGAAAAATAGGCTTTGCAAAAATGGCTAAGTATAAAAACTACATTTTCTCTACATAAAATTTGACTAACTCTGGACTGGTTGCTCATTGACTAGGGAGTACTCCTAGATGTGATTTTTGGAACCTATCCACAATCTCTAGTACTTCTTCAAAATTGGGCATCTTGACCCCTGTGAGGATTTCTTGCTGTCTGTCTCGGAAGGAAACCAATTCTTTTGCAAAACTTTGTATTTCCTCTTCTTGAGAAAACATTTTCTGGATTTATTCCTTTTGATAGAACATCTGTTGAAGGTCCTCCTTTGTCTTGACTCCCTGAAATATAGCCAAGTATTGATCGATGATTGTGTTCACTGAATGCATGGTCTTATCATCATCCTCGTCATACAAATCCAAGTCCAAATCTTCAAAGAGCTTATGCAATTCCTTCACAAAGAGCATACTGTTATCTCTTCTCTTATCCAGCCTTTTGAGCACTTTTTCAAAAATGGTCAACGCTCTTGTTATATCCTAGATCCACTGATCAAAATTATCCAGCTCTGAGCCTTCATAAACCTTTACCAAAACTTGGAAGCGTTGCTTCCTTATTATTACTTGGTCATCTAGTATCCTCTACCACTTCAGAATCCTCTCCTCCATACCATCTTCACTCATGAGTTCTACTAGGGAAGTGATTCCTTCAAGAATACTTCTAAGAGGTCTCAGAATATTCTTGAGGGATGTCTTTGCAAACTTTTCAAACTCTTCCTTCCAGTTTGCACAAGCCTGTACAAAATAATGTGGTATATATGTACTTATTTCACCCCTTTTCTCCAAAATGGCCTGTAATGAGGCCTCAGGGTTATCAGGGTCAATGGGACCCGCTGTCTTGAGAATGAATGTCTTCATGGATTCATTTTGCTCCATTAAAGCCTTTATTTTCTCCTCATCTTTATCCATGAATACAAGGGCGTGCTTCAATCTGAGGGTAGCCAAGGTTTTACTTCCCTCTCTGGTTGGCTCTCCCAAATCTACCTCCTCCAACACAGTCATCAGGAGTGATTTTAGTTTTACTGATACTCATCGTGGGAACAACCACATGTGCCTTCCATCTACCCACTTGATCTTGTGTCACATATAATAGTGTCCTTTCTCCGGTGCTAGATGGAATTTGATGGAATGCTTGCCCTAGTGCAGCCATGTCAGTTTCATCATCTGTGTAGACCCTAGTCCTTGGCTATATTTCCTTTGTAAACTAGGTGGGCTTAGAGAAATCATTCAGTGGTTCATATGGAGCTGCAAGAGCTAAAGTAGTCACTGGATTTTCTATGTCCATTTCCTCGTGACTCTCCTCTAGTTCTCCTTCTATCTCTTGTTTGTCTGTCACCTTCAACTCACCCTCCTTGGTTGTCTCACTAGTACATTTGACCTAATTTTTCTACCAAAACTTTTGACCATGGTATAAAAAAGTTTTGGTTGGTCGATTATAGAAGGAAAAATTTCATTTTTTTAAAAATCCATGCCCGTGTTAGTAGAAAGTTTGACCAATACTACGTAAGTTGAACTTTCAACGAACACAGGGGCATAACTTAAAAATAAAAAGATTTCATTTCATTATTATCACAACAAATTTTTTCATTGCAGCACACGCACAAAACCTCATTGGCACTATGTATTGGAAGCTCATCGGCACTGTGTATTGGAACCTCATTTTCGAGGGTGGATTCGACACTAAGGTTTGAATTTGAAAAACCAATAAAAATGTAATCTTTTTCAAGTTCAAAATGGAACTATTCTATTTCATTGTCTTTGTGGGGAGAACATTCTATTTTGAATCCATGATGTTGAAGTTTGTGTGCTAATTCTGTAAATACTTTATTGTAGTTTTGGTACTGTGCCCACAAGACTCTAAATTCCTTGATGGCTTGACTCAGAAACCCTATAGTCGGCCCTACCATGGAAACTTTGTCTTGACCTGCATTTCTTCTTTTGGGACTCAATGTCATTGGACGAGAAGTAGGAAACCTCATTGGCACTGTGTATTGGAAGCTCATCGGCACTGTGTATTGGAACCTCACTTTCAAGGGTGGATTCGGCACTGTGGATTCAACATGAAGGTTTGAATTTGAAAAACCAATAAAAATGTAATCTTTTTCAAGTTTAAAATGGAACTATTCTATTTTATTTTCTTTGTGGGGAGAACATTCTATTTTGAATCCATGATGTTGAAGTTTGTGTGCTAATTCTGTAAATACTTTATTGTAGTTTTGGTACTATGCCCATAAGACTCTAAATTCCTTGATGGCTCGACTCAGAAACCCTATAGTCAGCCCTATCATGGAAACTTCATCTTGACCTACATTTCTTCTTTTGGGACTCAATGTCATTGGACGAGAAGCAGGAAGGACCATGCATTTTAATTGTTCAAACACTCAAACTATGAAAGAAGTTACATTGCTTCTAGATTAATGCCCTAGGCTAGAAAAACTTCATGTATTTGGTTAGGAATAGAGTGAATGTATTTGTAGCAGTGCCCTAAGAATAAACTGGGCTCGAAGACTTAGGAATCATCAAAAACCCTCCAAACGGTTGCCTCCATCCTAGGTACCCACTGTCAGACCAAAACCAGTTGACCCTAGCTAACCTGATCAATTAGTCTAGTGTGATTATGTGTTAGTCAACAATGCTAGAGTAGGTGGTCGAATTGTGCATAGGAATTTACATGAAACATTGCAGATAGTGTATTCTAATCGAAACATTCCACTAGATCCTAGTCCATTATTTGATTATGGGAGGAAGCACTGTTGTAAACCAATAAAGAACTACCAGGGATAGTGAACTCCACACTTGGAGACTTGAAATACCTACTAATCAGTGAATGTTAAGTGAGTAAAATTGTTTTATATAAAACCAAACAGAAATCAGAATTGGAGTAGGACAACAGCAACAATTAGTATCCATGGAGGGAATAGTAACTCTAGGAAGTCACATAAACTCAATTGAAGGAATCTGCAATTAAGGGAACCCTCTTTGACTGAAAATATTGGAGACATTCAAAGACTTGAATTATATTAACAGAATTGAATATTTCTTGAAGAACATTAGAGTAAGTGAGAATCATTACTCTTTGGATAGAAGGGTTGTCCAACTATTGCTTCTAGTTGTGAATGGATCAGTTTGTAGACTGAGATTGTAGTTATTTGGGTGATCAATGAATCTGATCTTATTGGATAAGTTTAATAGTGTGATGTAATTGGTCACATGATGGGAGAATTTGTGTCAACGTGATGGGAAAACCATGTCTTCTGTAAGTTGCGATGATCAAATTCCATGAGAAGACATGTTGGGTCATGTGGAAAACTATTGTAATCAGTTATATTAGATGATAATAAGGCCTTTATAGGGATTACACATCCATTATGTTTCTAGGAGAAGGATTATATAAAGGAGATGGCTAGCATTGTAAGGCTAGCTATTTATTGTAATATCATGATGTGGATTATTTGGAGATATAACATGGACCAAGATTGGATGTAGATCATATTTACTATCTCATAATAAATTACTAGGATAGGTACCAATCTTACTATTATGAGACAGTAAATAATATAATCTCCTCAAGCATGAGTTGGATGATGTGGATACATTAGTTCTTATATCTACATAATCCACATCATCCAACTCATGCTTGTGGACCAAGATTGGATGTAGATCATATTTACTGTCTCATAATGAATTACTAGGATAGGTAGCAATCTTACTATTATGAGATAGTAAATAATATAAGCTCCTCAAACATGAGTTGGATGATGTGGATACATTAGTTCTTATATCTACATAATCCACATCATCCAACTCATGCTTGTGGACCAAGATTGGATGTAGATCATATTTACTGTCTCATACTGACTTACTAGGATAGGTACCAATCTTACTATTATGAGATAGTAAATAATATAAGCTCCTCAAGCATGAGTTGGATGATGTGGATACATTAGTTCTTATATCTACATAATCCACATCATCCAACTCATGCTTGAGGAGCTTATATAATAATCAACTGATTAATGTTTTTGGTTTTGATGTAGTCCTCTCCAACTCATGCTTGAGGAGCTTATATAATAATCATTTGATTAATGATTTGAGGGATGTTTTAATTTCCTTTTCTAATCACTGATTTGAGGAATAGTGACAGTGACTGTGAATGAAGACTATATTCTTATTGTTTTGAAATTTTATGAGGGGTTTTATATAATCTTAGGTTGGAATCAAATCCATTATTTGATTATGGGAAGAAGCACTGTTGTAAACCAATAGAGAACTGCCAGGGATAGTGAAATCCACACTTGGAGACTTGAAATACCTGCTAATCAGTGAATGTTGACATTACATATAATGTGGAAAACAATGTAGTCAACCTTGTTGAGAAACCTAAACCTATTCCAAAACCTAGGCTTGAACCTTGCATAACCTTTGATATCAAGGAAACTATTAAGGTTGTTGATGGACCCCTATACATTACTATGAAGATTAATCGAGATCTCTCTTGAGGAGTGCTTATTGATCCTATGTATGGTGACTATTATTACCAAATAACATATCTTTACCTAACAATTTCATCAAGAAACTTATGAAAAATCCGATGTCATGGTTAAGGTGCATGATTGTTTTACTTGTTCTACCATAAGTTTTATGACCCTTCCTATTGAAGTTGGTAAGAAGTGCTTAGATTGTCACCTTTGTCACTATTCCTAAATCCAATCAATTCCAAGTAAGACTAGGTCATCCTCGGCTTACTTTAATGAGAGTTATACCTTCTACTATCCATGAATGTTTGAAGTTCCCTCATAATGGAGAAATTATCATGGTCAATCAGAAAGTCATGGAAAGTTCCTTATAGATATTTGAAGAGAGTCCTATTATTCATTACATTACTTGCAATATGTATGCTAATATTTCATTGTCTCTATATATGCTAAGTGTTTATATAAGAGTGGGGATATTCTATGTAACTTTACTTAGTCACGAGCTTAATTATATAAGGATATATACTTAATCGTAGTATAAACTTGAATAAAAAATAGATAATTTTAAAATAGAAATATGAGGGGACTGGGATATTATAAAATAATGAGCATATCTTTGAGAAATATCCTAAGATTGTAGGGCTCAAATATTCATTGTAATTAATACAAGTTTGTAAACATTGATTGATGTATTTTGAGGTCATAGAATATGGAAATAAGACAACACCTACATAAATCTTGATATCATCACAATATAACATATTTTGATTCTCTGCAAATTTGAACAAGTTTTCATTCACAATATAACATAGAATGTTTTGATTCTCTGCAAATTTGAACAAGTTTTCATTGTGGGAAGTGTAGAGATATACTAGAAGCCTATTTCCATTCATTTTGATGAATTAGAAGTTCACTGTCATCAATTATTGGCTTGAATATATTTTGTATATTCTGTGTTAACTGTTTAGATGCCTGGGGTTACTTGACAGGCTATAAGTTTTGAGTTTCTTTTGCAACAGTCTAGGTTCTCACCAAGATATGGCCTTCCCATGAATTCCAAGGGCCCAGATTTCATGGGAAGCATTCATCTAACATGTATTATGATATTCTAACATCTTTTATGCAGGAACAGTGCTAATCATCATTGACTATAATGAAACAGTGAGGGTTTCTTTGATGAAGTTTGTAGGTACAGTGCAACAGTAGTAGATCGGTCTGAAGGAGGAGCATATATTATGATTTGGATCATCATATAATGATCATTTCATGGTATTAACTCATAGACTCATAGATGTGTTACAGTATTGTTTGCTGTCACATAATGCTTACCAGCATTGCAATTGATTTATAAATTTTATTATCTCTTCCTTATGAAGAGTAACTTGTATATTTTATAATAGGGAGGTAATCTCTGAGTCTCATGGAGTAATGAAGCTCTTTTGCATTAGGATCTGAAACTACTTTGATCCTTCTTTCAAATTTTTTAAATATGGAGCAATCACGGTATAATTTTTGGGTGGCAATGGAGAATCTGGTGCATCACAAGGTCCCCTCTTTAGGGATGCAACTGTCCATGGTGCCCTAAGTAATTCAAAAAAACCCTTCACATCAATTGTCCGTGGTGCCCTCAATGAATGTGTAATGATATTTTCTTATTCTGCACAAGCTTACATATTGACTGTCACATGCCTCTCTCTTCATGTCATTTTGTAATAGGGAGGTAATCTTTGAGTCTCATGGAGTAATGAAGCTCTTTTTCTATTCATAACAATAATTGCAGGCTTCATATGATGATCCTTCTTCAATATGGATATTAAACTGTTTCCTTTTGAACATTTATTTTAGAGTCACAATCCTTCAATATTTTGATGACAATAATGTTGATTTAACAAATAACATTTCCCATTATACTCCATAATTTAATTACTGTATCAACTCACCAATCTGCGATAAATGTTGTATGTCAATGGTTCCTTCATGGACTTTAACTGTAACTCATCACCATGTGGGTCTTATTGTAGCATAGGCCACCTTTCTTGAATCCCAAATACCAAGAACAAAGTATAAGCAATTGGCTTTCACGTAGGAATGATAGTCAATATTCTTTGGCCACTCCAAACAATACTGCAATACACATTCTGGCAACACTTGTCAAGAGATATGTCTCCAACTCAATGTATATATCATAAATTAATTTAGCAACCTTCCCTTATCTGGATCCACAACCAATCTAAATATGGATATATCTTATTCCCTTAGCTAATAATTGTAATACCCCAAAAATGGGCTATAAGTTCATTAATCTCTAAACATCATCAAATCAAATGAAATCGACATCAAAGTCCTAACCTAAGGAACATCTAAACATCATCGAATCCTAATTGATTATCTTAAATTCTGCATCGGGGAATATTCCTAGTAATATTCCTAATCATCATAATTATCTTTAATTTAATGATTATTTGGCAATAAATCACATTTATCCTAAAATTTGATTAATTGAATATTTTTCATATTTAATTAATTATATTTAATATCTTGCCACTTAATTATGTAATTAAATTTAATTCTATCTATTATTAATTGTATTATTTAATTTTGACAATAAATCCAATATCCTATGAATAATTGATTAAATTTTTATTTAATTGATTAAAGCAAGTTGTCATTATTTAATAATATAGTTTTTAATAAAAGTTTGATAAAATAGTTAATTAACCCATAAATTAATTATTTTATTTCAAAAATTAGTTAAGTTGAGCATAAATCACTTTATTTATTTATTAAATCATAATTATCCATTTGCATATTCAAGGACTAGTTAAACTCAAATTGGAAAATCAATGCAAGTTGTTAGCTTTTTGAAACTCAATATCTTTTTGAGTTTTAAAGTTGATCTAAACTTCTAATTCGAGTTGAACTGTGCTTTTGCATGATTTTTGTGACTTAATTATCTTTATTTAAAAATAACTCAAAAATCAAGCTGAGTTATTTGAGTGATTTATGGCTTTTTTTTCATGCACCTCCAAAGCCCTGGATTTCTATAAAACGAAGGCTTTAGCTCTTCATAATTCATCTCATAATTGTGCAAACTTATGTTGGAGAATTGCAATTGGAAGGATCAAAGCTTATTGTGAATCAACATTATTGTGAGATCAATTTCAAATTCATAGCTTTCATATTATTGTTAGAATCTTCATTCTCATATCATATCATTTCTAGTTTTGAGCATTGCATATCATTTAGCATAGATTCATATCATTGTTAGATCAATTTTCATATTAGCATAGATTTCATATCATTTTTCATATTATTGCATAGAAATATCCAAAAAAATTAGATTAATTGCATTCATATTTCATATCAGTTTTGCATTCAAATCCTTCGTTTAGGTGTCGTCTAGGTCACTGATCTCGATAACAATTTGAGAACATTAATCTCGCACCTACTAGAAGGCAGTAAATCACTTGGTTAGATAGCTTTCAATTTTGCACGATTTTGATTATAGCTAACCTCTAATGTTTTACTGAAGTGTTGTGTCTACAGATCAGGTACAATTTTCACACACACATTTTTGGCGCCCACCGTGGGGCCCTGAAATGGGTTTCCCTTCATTTCTATTGATTTTCTATCTTTTGAGGCTAAGGGTTTCAAGGGTCCTGGTATACTCTGTAGGACGTTATTTTTTTTTCTTTTTGGCACTTTTTCTATCAAAATTGTGATTTTTATCATTCTGTCCGTACTTCCGTACATCTCTGTATGAATTATCGTGTGAGATTTCACACTGTATCATGCGAGATTTCTTTCTGTGTCATGTGAAATTTCACTGGTATCATTATTTTTTTGTGCGTGAAAAATCACTTTCTTGCGCGAGACTGTACTTCCTCGCATGAGATTTCATCCTTTGTCACGTGAAATAGTGTTTCCTCACATGGGACCGCATCCTGACTCGCGCGAGATTTCATCCTTTGTCACGCGAAATAGTGTTTCCTCGTGCGGGACTGCATCCTTCCTCACGCGAGATTTTTCTACAGACACATAATTTATAGATTTGTACTTTCAGATTATTGATTTCTAACGCTTACAGTTTGCTGTTGATTTGTCTTGATTTTGTACTTTCAGACGTGTGCTAAATTTTGGATTGCAGAGCATTGGACCTAAGGTATTCTTCTCAAGTTGATAATATTTCAATTTGGACTTAAAATAAATCTCTTATGTGTCTGGCTTGTGTGCATCTTTTCATGCTTTTATCTATTTCTACACACTTGCATAATTGATACTAGGTTGTGACCCCTTAAGGATTCATTAAGTAGTCTTAGATACTTGTGATTGATCTTGATTGTTATCTTGGGTTATTGGACTCGCTAATCCACCGGCCCCTCATTTCCACCCCGTGGTTGCAATCTCAGCGCCATAAAGGGGAGGGGTCAACAGGACAGAAGCATTAAGTGTTCCACTTGGCAACTCTTTTGTGCTTTTAGGAACTCACTTATTTTCTAAGTTGGGGACTCATTTTCAGCTTGTGTGAGGTGTTAAGTGTTCCACCTTGTGGACTCATCTCATATTCTCTTTAGGCGTTAAGTGTTCCTCTTTCTACTTTTTGGGTACTTTTGGTAGATTTGCTTTTGGAAACATACATTTGTGCTCACATAGTAATTAGGCCCTATGAACACTATTTGTGATTCTTGAGAGATTGGATTCCTAGCGAAATCCTTCTTGACGATAGAATCCTTGTAGGTAGGGAGGATACTTAGTGCATTTCACATTCAACTTGGTTAGTGTGTCTTCTCTTATTGATCGATACATTCTCTCCCAGGAGAGGTTGATAGATCACGTGGGGTTGACATCACGAGCTTTGGTGAATCAAAATTGGTTAGTGTGTCTTCTCTTATTGATTGATACATTCTCTCCCTAGAGAGGTTGATAGATCACGTGGAGTTGGCATCATAGACCTTGGTGAAGCAAAACTTTGTCTTAGCATGTCAGATTAATATGCTTGCTTTGTTTGGGTTAAAAGTGAAAAGGTGTCAAAAACCTTGGATCTGGAGCCAAGTCCCCTTGTGGTATACTATTGTGAGTCACCTTTAGAGAGGGTTAACCATAGCGGACAATCCCTTCATAGGGCAAACTGCGTTGACGGAACCTCAAGCGGTAATAGCCATTTTCACCGTGGTAGTGACAGCCGCTATATAAATGTCCTTGTGGAAGAAATCTCCATGGGTATGGTTCATTGTTGGGTTGTCAGATCTCCCTAGCAGCTCCTGAAGATTAAGTTCTCAGATTGTGTCAAAACCCTGGTGTGCTAGGATTGGAGTTCACCCCTTTGGATCATAAAAGTTGCAGAGTCAAACCATTACTAAAAACCCTAGCGAGGCCAAATTTTTATTTTATAGGGTATATGTGCATTATTGTAAAACATTTTTGGAACATACACAATTAGCACTTTTGAGGATTAGAATGAATAAGTCACTTGATTGTTCATGCGCAAGGTCTCTTTTTCCCTTGTTCATTATTTTCAGACATGCTTGAAATCACGTGCTTGCTATTTTGCATGCTTGTTTATCTATCTGGTTATTGAAAATGGACAAATCTATTACAATCCTCAAATCTGGACATTGAAGTTTGCAAACAACTCAAATCTGAAAACTCAAAATTTGCAAAATCTGAAGTAAAATCCTTTTCTGGAGTCAAAAGTCATCTTAGGAGGTCAGAAAGTCATACGAGTTTCTATCAAGTGTCATTTCATTGCAACCCATCTGTCGTATGATAGCAAACCCAGTGTCGTATGAGTTTCCATGCCAGCAAATTCTCAAAGTCAAAATCTTGCAACTGTTGTATGATATTGTCAACTGTCATTTCATTGCTACCCAATTGTCGTATGATTGAGTACCCAGTGTCGTACGAGTTTCCATACCAACATATTTCAAAAAGTCAAATCCTACTTGCAACTGTCATATGAGATTTTCAACTGTCGTTTCATTGCATACCCACTGTTGTACGAGCCTTGTAACTATCGTACAAGTTTTTGCAACTGTCATTTCATAGCCTACCCACTGTCGTACGAGTTTTTCAGAGTGTCATTTGGGAAATTTTTGAAAGTTGTTAGAAAATTGTCAGGATTGCCAGATATTTAGCTCTTTCAGCCTAGTTTCAGAATCTGTCGAGCGGATCATTGTGTTAGGAATAGAGCAGTAGCTATTAAGAGTCCAATCATTTTCTTAAAGTGGCCTTTTGAATTTGATTCAGCCTTCTATCTAATCGATTTGAGTCTTTATCATCTCATGTCAAAACCTTGTCATAACTATCAATCTTCAATCAATCAATCATCAAAATGACTAAGTGTTGTGATATCTTGTCCGCTATCTTTTGGGAATCTAGCCATACATCCAGGGCACAATATCCTTCATCCATGTCTAATCAAATCTTCAAATCAATCAAACCTTGACAAGGTTGCGTCATCTGATCATCTTGATTCAATTCATTCTTCAGTTATCTGAATCTTATTCTTTTGTTTCACTCAAAGTTGATGGTGGAGACTAGAGCTTCCTCTCACAAGAAATCTATTACCACTATCCAAAATCCAACTTTTGAGCAACTCATCAATTTTGGTCTTTACAAGGACGATGGTCTTGGAAACTATCGATTGAAATCTGGTTACGTACCCCCTCCATCGACTCATGGAGGTACTCAACATACCCCTCATCAATCTAATCCAGGGAGTCCACAAACTCCTACCATGTCTCAAGCAGGGACAAATTTTGGCTCTCAAAGAGCTCAATCTCAACAGGGTGTAGATTAGGAACCCACACCTGAAGAAATTGCTCGCTACCAAAATGATGATGAATTTAACAAGATGATGAGACATTTCTTGAAAGAAAATAGAGAAGCATACTTTTTACAACTAGCTCATCAAGGAGCTAAAATTCCTCCCAACTTTAATGTAGAAGACATCATTACACATGAGGAAGAGAACCCACTCATAGCTATGATGAAACAAATGCATGCTATACAAGTTGAACTTAACAATCTCAAGAAAGAGAAGGAACCTAAAGAGTTCTCCATGGAGGCTCTATGTCCTTTTCCATTTGACAAAAACTTGTACATGCCACCATTTCCAAAAAGAGTGGAGATGCCGAAGTATGATAAGTATGATGGACACTCTGATCCTCAAGATCATGTCAGAGAATTTTGTACGCAATCAATGGAGTTCATGCATGAGCTGACCTATCTGATGCTTCTCTTCCCTCGATCTCTAGGGGGAGTAGCCATCCACTGGTTCTCTAGACTGCCTTCTACTATCAAAAATTTTGAGGAGTTGATCAAATTGTTTTATCAACAATATTCCTACAATATTCAGCATTCGGTCACCATGATTGACATTTTTAATCTCAAGCAATATCTAGGAGAATCATTCCTAACTTTCCTCAAGAGGTGGCGAAAGAAGTTCTCTCTATATGCTAGACCAATTCCCGAAATGGAGAAACTTGAAATCTTTATCAATAACCTTGTTCCAGAGCTCAATTATCCCTTACAAATGCAAGATCATACATCTTTTAACAAGATGGTGGATAATGCTATCAAAATTGAAAAAGTGCTTGTAAAAAAAGGGGAAATCACACTCCAAAAAGACAAGTATGAATCTGGATCTAGTTCCAAAGACAAGAACAAAAATTGGAACAAGAACAAAGACATCATCACAGATGGCATTGTAGACACTGTCCATGCCCCATCAAAGGCACTAGCCTACAATCTCACTCTTGGCACTCAAGCCATTAAAGCTTCCGAGCAAAAGTCTTCTCAACCATCTCAAAAGAAGCCGGAATTCAAAAAATGGGATAAACATAAAAAATTTACTCCTCTAGGAGAGTCTTTAGAATCAGCTATGAAAAATCTACTAGCTGATAACATCATCTCTTTACCACCAATCTGACTGAATGCTCAGGACCCCAAACCAATATGGTGGAAGGATAATGAATTCTATGATTTCCATCAGAGTAAAGGTCACAAAACTAGTGGTTGTTACCACTTGAAGCATATCATTCACGATCTGATCGATAGTGGAGACATCACAATTGACAATCCCATGAGCAATAACAATCATACAACATTCACAGAACCATTTCCAAAACATGGTCAAAAGGTTTCAACTTCTTAGCCTAATGTGGGGGCAAAAGTCAACTATGCCTACCCTGGAAATAACACTGTCATCAATATGGTTGAACCATGTCTCTCTGAAAGTTGCAATGTCATCACAATCATACGAAGAGATAGAGATCATTCCTTAGCTAACGCAGTTACTCAATCACAAGCTCAAATGCATCTGAAAGGACAAATCCCAGATTCATCAAATGTATCAAAGGTTCCCTTCAATCTTTCATCTGCTTCTAAACAAAATGCTGCTCCCAAATCTTCCAATCCAAAGGATACAAGGCCTATGTCTTATAGCATTGTTCAAAAAATCTAGCACACTAATGCAAAAATCTCCATGTTTGAGTTGCTTCGAATATCTCTAGCTCATAGAGCCATTCTTGATAAAGCTTTGCTCGGTTCCAATGTTCCTGATGACCTTGATTTAGACAGGTTCCAGACTATGGTTGGACATCTTACATCTCTGCAATATATCTCCTTTTCAGAGGAAGATGACAACTCCTTGAGTCACCCACATAATCAGCCTTTGCATATAGAAGTCTTGATCCAGAATCATAGAGTCAAACATGTGTTGATAGATGGGGGCGCTGGCCTAAACATTTGTTCTTATAGCTTGATCACACAATTGGGATTTTTGGAATTGGCTATTGATCCTAGAAAGAAAATAACTATCAAGGCCTATGATGAACAAGAAAGATCCTCTAAAGGCACCATTATCTTACCTATCAGAGTGGGTCCAGTTATCAAAGATACCATTTTTCAAGTGCTTGATCTACCTTTGGCCTACAATGTCCTTCTAGGGAGACCGTGGATACATGAAATGCAAGCCATTCCTTCTACATACCATCAATGTTTGAAGTTTCCTTATGAAGGAGTTGAGGTTACTATCCTAGTAGATCTGAATACAACTTGCAACACCCTGAAGGAAAGTGCAGATAAGCTTGTACCTAATAATAGAGAATCTCCCATAGAGCCAACTAAAGAAGAATCCACATCTAAAATGGAAGATCTTGCCAAAGAGGTTAATATCAAAGAAAATAGTATGGGAGAATACACTATCGAGCTAGTCTTATCTTTGACATCTCTCCCTATCTCGCCTAAGTCTTATGGGAAATTATTGAAACAATCCAAGCCCGAACCTCAGAGACCTCTTGAGGCATATAAAAAGAATTTTGTAGCAGAACAAGTATCCAAGCAAGAATTTGAAGAGGATGAAGATATGCTATCATGGCTATACAAAGATGAACCTGAATATCAAGTTGTTCAAATTGGTAACTCTACAGTACCCAAATTCCCTTCCAAGTCATATGGTCCAGGAGGTAAATTAATAGCTAAGATGGTATACTCAGGTCAAGGACCTCTAGGAATCAGAGGAAAAGGTCTTGAGGCACCTCTCCCACATACTGGTAGAGAAAATAAAAACAAAGTTGGCTTAGGCTTTGAGAAGAAACCTTATCACCTCAAAGGTAATTTCTCACATGTCATAGAGTAGATCACACTAGGGGAACCACTTCTTAAGAAAGAAGAAACATAACCATTAGATAGTGATTTAGATAGTTCATAACTCATCCCCTATGAAAAATTGCCTAAAGAGATCAAAGACCTTCTTGATGATAAAGATGATCCTATCAAAAGAATTAATGTAGTAGAAACACAAGAACCTACTATCAATCAAGAGATAGTTGCAACACAAGAACCAGCTAATCTTAAAAACAATCAAGAAGAGGGAAGTGGTAGTGCTTCTAAGACAGATTCTCATGAGTATGAATTCAAATCAGAATCTGAGGGTAACCCTTCTTGGGGTATTCACCCTAACTTTACTCATGTTCTAAGATTTCCTAGAGATCCTGAATCAGAAGCTGAATCAAATGACTATGAATGGGGAGCCATTCCAGAACCAAACGAGCTTATCACAGAGAAACATGTTGATGTTATTCACCAATATGCACCTCAACCCAATGTAAGTCTAGAGTGAAATGATGAACCTATCGAGTCTGATCCACCTATGGCAGAATTGGACTCCCACGATGACATTGAGCCTATTCACACATTGAATGTCTTAAGTTGTAGTATCACCTTCGAACTCAAGCATCAGGTTAGGACCAATGATGATAGATCCATATCCATAAATGCTATCTCCCAAGCCTTTCCCGCTTTGACTATCCAACGCCTTGATCTTATCGACCAAACTTCCACAAACCCAAACCATGGTATTTATACCTTCCCAAATGACTATGCCCTTGCCTACTACCTCAATGCAGTTGAGCCTATGAGTACTTCCATCAGTGAACCGAGCATCAGCATGACTGAGTCAGACATCAAATATCTTAGTTAGAAAAACAAGAGTAAAAAGAAAAAGAAAAAGAGTTCTGAGGGTGAAAACCACTTTGTGGCAGTCTCAGAACTGACAAAAGTAAAAATAAAAGATGTATTCAAAGGTGAAAACCTATCTAAGGCACCTAAGGATGAGATATTTTATGTCCTTCTGAGTCATTTACAGGACAGATCTCTAGTTCTAATTGAGCCCACCCAATCCATCAATTTGGGTACAACAGAGGAACCACAATTGGTACATGTAGCACAATCTTTATCATCAAAAGAGAAACATAAATTTACTACATTCTTGATAGAAAAAAAGATCAACTTTGCGTGGAAGTATTCAGATATGCCAGGGTTGGATCCAAATCTTATCATGCACCATCTATCCATTGCTCCTGGAGTAAAACCGGTCAAGCAAAAATTGAGAAAGATGCATCCTCATGTTGCACTTTTAGTCAAAGCTGAATTAGAGAAACTCCTAAAAGCTGGATTCATCCATGTCATAGACTATACTGAGTGGATCTCCAACATTGTACCTATTTCTAAACCAGATGGTTCAATTTGAGTGTGCACAGACTTTAGAGATGTGAATACAACATGCCCTAAGGATGATTTTCCACTGCCTAACATTGATATGATAGTGGACATGACTGCGGGCTATGAGATGTATTCCTTAATGGATGGCTTTTCTGGATACAACCAAATCAAAATTGCTCCAGAGGACCAAGAGAAAATTGCTTTCACATGTGCGTGGGGAACCTTCTGTTGGAATGTTATGCCATTCAGACTCAAAAATGCTGGAGCTACATATCAAAGGGCAATGACATCTATTTTCCATGACATGATGCATAGAACAATGGAGGATTATGTTGATGACACATTAGCAAAATCTATGATCAGAACTGAACATCTAAAGGACTTGAGCATGATCCTAGATAGAATGGAATAGTTTAGTCTCCGACTAAATCCTAAGAAGTGTGCTTTTGGTGTCACTTTTGGAAAGCTCTTAGGATACATAGTTTCAAAGAAAGGCATTGAAGTTGATCTGGCTAAAGTCAAGGCTATAGTAGAGATGCAACCTCCCATAAATATCAGTCAAATGAGGACATTGGAAGGCAGAGTTCAATCTATCAGAAGATTCATATCACAGCTAGCGGACATATCACAACCTTTTACAAAAACATTACATAAAGGTGTGACCTTTGCATGGAATGAAGAATGCGAGAACAACTTTAACCATATCAAGAAGTATCTATCAAATCCACCTATCTTGATGTCTCCTATTCATGGGAAGCCATTGATCTTGTATGTCTCCGCAACAGCCACATCACTGGGGGCATTACTAGCGCAACATGACGAAGACAAAAAGGAAAGAGCCATTTATTATATAAGCAAAACATTGGTGGCGTATGAAAAGAACTATTCTATGATTGAGAAAGCTTGTCTCACTGTGATATTTGCATCATAGAAACTGAGACACTATATGTTAGCTCATACCATGCATCTAGTAGCAAAAATTGATCCACTAAAATACCTACTCAGCAAGGCTGCCCTCACAGGTAGACTGGCTAAATGGGTCATGCTTCTAAGAGAATTTGACATTGAATATGTTGAAAGAAAAGCTATAAAAGGTCAAGTTATTGTTGATCAACTAGCAGATGCACCCATGTTTGATGACACACTAATGCAAATGGAATTTCCAGACTCATCTATTATGCACCTATCTTCTAGGGAATGACAATTGTTCTTTGATGGCTCTTATACATAGAATGGATCTGGGGCAGGTATATTATTCATAACTCCCCAAGGATACTCAATCCCCAAAGCATTCAGACTAAAGTTCCCCTACACAAACAATATTGCGAAATATGAAGCCCTTTTGAATGGTATGAAAATAGCAATTGAATGGAGAGTAACAGAGCTACACATTCATGGAGACTCTCAACTTGTTATTCATCAAGTCAATGATGTGTACCAAACTAAAGATGAAAAGCTCATTCCTTACAAGAGAATGGTCGATGATCTTAAGAAATATTTCATATCTATCACCTTTGAGCAAATTCCTAGAATGGAGAACAAGGCTGCCGATGCAATGGCAACACTATCTACTTTATTACAACAGCCTGAACATGAGCTACGCTACAAGTTCCTAGTGGAAGCACTCTCTTATCCTGCATATGACTCCCCTGAAACCCACATGATCTACACTATTGTAGGTCATGATTCATCTTGATATAAAAACCTATTTTCCTATCTCCAAGACCAAATCATTCCCGATACCTTCAACCATCATGAAAAGAGATACCTTATCCGTAATGCCTCTTGATATGTCATCATTGGTAATGATCTATACAAATGAGGTCTAGATGGTATGCTACTTAGATGTTTAGAATGGGAAGAGTCTCAATGTGCATTAGAGGAGGTCCATGATGGTATTTGTGGGTCACACTTGAATGATTTAACACTAGCTCAAAAAATTATTAGGGCTGGGTACTATTGGCCTGAAATGGAGAAAGAGGCTATCAAATTTGCTAAGAATTGTCAAAAGTGCCAAGTGCATAGAAACTTAATTCATGCTCCAGGGAGGGATCTAATCCCCTTTACAACACAATGGCCTTTCCATCAATGGGCATTTGATCTTATCAGGATGATTCATCCTCACTCTTCTAATGGACATACCCATATAATCACTGCTATAGATTATTTTACAAAATGGGTAGAAGCAGTCCCTCTGACACAAGCAAAGGGGAAACAGATATTTATGTTCATATTGAACTATATCATATGTAGATATGGGATCCCTCATTCCATAATTATAGATAATGGTGGGCAATTCAGGAATAAAGACCTCGATGATCTATGTGCCAAATTCAAGATCACCCAACATTGGTCTTCTATCTACTATCCACAAGGGAATGGCCAAGCAGAGGCTTCTAACAAAAATCTATTGAAGATCTTGCACAGAACAGTAAACAAAACCGGTAGAGACTAGCATCTCATGATTAATCCATCTCTATGGGCCTACAGAACAAGTATCAGAACACCTACTGGGGCTACACCTTTCCCTTTAGTTTATGGGTCTGAAGCGGTACTACCTATTGAGGTTGAAATCCCATCACTTAGAATCGGAATGCATGGTCTAGTAACTGATGATGACTACAGAGTGTCTAGGTTGCAAGAACTTGAACTACTAGATGAGCACAGACAAACATCATATGATCATCTCCAAGTATATCAGAAGAGAATGTCTAGAGGCTACAACAAGAAAGTCAGACATAGAGAATTTCAATCCCATCGAGAACGCAAGGGGAAGTTCAAACCCAATTAGATGGGTCCCTTTGTCATCACTGCTACTTTTGGCTCTGGTGCCTATCAACTCTCAACAACTGAAGGAGAATAGTTCCAAGAACCAATCAACATTCTCCATTTGAAGAAATTCTACGCCTAAGGCATTCAGTCTATGGTAAATGCCCTGAAAAAAATCTTAAAAATTGGAAAATGTCCTGAAAAAAATGAACATCTTGGTGAAAACCTAGCAATAGGCACCTTGATGATTCACAAAAAAATCAAAAAATATCAAAAATTCAAAAAAATAAAAAAATATCAAAAATTCAAAAAAATGAAAAAAAAAAAAAAGTGCCTTGGTGAAAACCTAGAAACAGGCGCCTTGGTAGCAAAAATAGAATCTCTGCCAAGATGGTGAAAACCCGGCAAACAGGTGCCACTTGTTTCAAAATGCTCCATCTATCAGCGCAATCTTGGTCTTTCCCAGCTTTTAGTCTTGCTTTAGTTTGTACATATCTCCCGGTTTGTTTTTGCATTTCCAGTTTTCAATAAGTCGGTTTGTCCACCAATCTGCTCAAGTGTCTATATCCTATAAATGTTCAAACTTGGAAGAAATCAATGTCATATCCTATGGTCTCTAGTATATCTTAGATGTGTCATATCCAGTCAGAGTCCTTTGAAGCTATATCTGAGTCAGTCAGTCAGTCTCCTCTCCAGAAAGGATTTTGCATCTACAACAATGCAATTAAGCACAAACTGAAAACAATCTATGCTTTTTTTACATGCTTTTATCTCCTTGTATGCTTACTGATTCGCATTGAGATTTTTGCATATTGTGTCCCTTTGAGCTCTTCGATGATGTCCTTTATAGGATTTAGAGAGTGATGACTAGGGGCATAATCTTTTCTTTGTTTTTTGCTTGTATGTGAAAATCTAAACAACTTTGGAAATTCTAGATTGAAATGGTGTCCGACTGTAAGAGCCTCTATCTCGAATTGGATGGCCATGCGTACCTCGACCATTGATACCTGAAAAATTCAAGGAAGTTTGATCTAACTATTGTCTTTTTGAGTGAGTTCTTTCTCCTATTGTGAAATGCGATCTTACCTAAGGATGTGAATGATAAATGGTCACTACGGGTAATTCACATTAGATTTAGAATAATCTCTTAGCTGTTTGATATGTTTGTAATGCAAGGTGTATTCCGGTCATCATGACGTTTATGTTTTGATGCTTATACAAATTACTATATCAAAATGGACATGATATTCAGGTCATCCTGGCGTTTATGCCTTGGTGCTTATATCTAATCCGACATTCTGAAAATAACATCAATATTCATATATCCATGGTTGTTGACCAATGGGTGTTGTATTGATTCTTGCACATACAAATCAATATTCATATGTCTATGGTTTCATAGCTAGTGGGCATTGTATTGATTTATCTAGTTACCTAAAGGTTCAATGATGATAACAAATTGACACATGATCAGTGACTAGGTCCTAGGTATTAGGTTGCATTTCCTTTTGCATGTTTGCATGATCTCACAATGGCTAAACGAACTTCAATGCTTAAATGATTCTTCAAATTGCATCTTCAAATCTAACAAGAGCTGAATCTCACACGAAGGTTCCTGCAATGAAAAAGCAAGTAGAATCCTTTTTCGGGATCAAAATCAAAATCTGAGATCATTCATATTGTCTACTACTTGCATAATTGACCTTCGATCATCACATAAATCCATAATTCAACTTAACTGATTATCTTACATCAAACTATCAAAATTTCAACTTGGTCAACTATGGTCAACTCATGGTTTAACCTAGTCAAACTTGGTCTTTTGGGACCTTCCAATGATGCAGAATGCATTCTTGAACATGTATAACCACTTTTCCAATCAATTAACATGCTTCTAAACTCTCAACGCTGACTTTTCTTGTCAGATTTCAATTTTAATCCTGAAGGGGGCATGGTATTGCACATCATTCAAAGTCTGTAAATCTAATTTTATCTGGAATCTGTTATCTTTCATCAGTGATCAAGACAACAACCACATCTAGTTGCTGATTCATCAAAAGTCCTCATCGCTCGGGGCAAATCTATCATCACTTGGGGCATATCAGATTCATCAAGATCCATATCAATATGGTATTCTCCTAATCTTGTAAACTGTATCAGTTTTTGCAGCCATCGAATCACAGTGTTCTTTCCTTGGTTCTTCGGCAACTGAAGGATTCAGATGTGATACCTGCTAGTTCTGCTAAGACAATCAAGTCTAGAACCAATCACTCACTTCTTAGCAATCCTAAGGTTTGGAATCAGGCATTTTGACACTTTTTCGCAATCCTCAGTTCATCGCTGCTACAATAAACATTATCTTTGGTCATTCAGGACCTATTATCTCCATATCAAACCAATATCAATCAGCTTCTGTCACATATCAATTATCAATCTCAAACATCAGTTTCATATCTTTATCAAACACAGACTTTCTTTGAACCACTGCGCTTCACACAGTAATTCAAAGAGGGGCAAAATGTAATACCCCAAAAATGGGCTATAAGTTCATTAATCTCTAAACATCATCAAATCAAATGAAATCGACATCAAAGTCCTAACCTAAGGCACATCTAAACATCATCGAATCCTAATTGATTATCTTAAATTCTACATCGGGGAATATTCCTAGTAATATTTCTAATCATCATAATTATCTTTAATTTAATGATTATTTGGCAATAAATCACATTTATCCTAAAATTTGATTAATTGAATATTTTTCATATTTAATTAATTAGATTTAATATCTTGCCACTTAATTATGTAATTAAATTTAATTCTATCTATTATTAATTGTATTATTTAATTTTGACAATAAATCCAATATCCTATGAATAATTGATTAAATTTTTATTTAATTGATTAAAGCAAGTTGTCATTATTTAATAATATAGTTTTTAATAAAAGTTTGATAAAATAGTTAATTAACCCATAAATTATAAATTTTTATTTCAAAAATTAGTTAAGTTGAGCATAAATCACTTTATTTATTTATTAAATCATAATTATCCATGTGCATATTCAAGGACCAGTTAAACTCAAATTGGAAAATCAATGCAAGTTGTTAGCTTTTTGAAACTCAATATCTTTTTGAGTTTTAAAGTTGATCTAAACTTCTAATTCGAGTTGAACTGTGCTTTTGCATGATTTTTGTGACTTAATTATCTTTATTTAAAAATAACTCAAAAATCAAGCTGAGTTATTTGAGTGATTTATGGATTTTTTTTCATGCACCTCCAAAGCCCTGGATTTCTATAAAACCAAGGCTTTAGCTCTTCATAATTCATCTCATAATTATGCAAACTTATGCTGGAGAATTGCAATTGGAAGGATCAAAGCTTATTGCGAATCAACATTGTTGTGAGATCAATTTCAAATTCATAGCTTTCATATTATTGTTAGAATCTTTATTCTCATATCATATCATTTCTAGTTTTGAGCATTACATATCATTTAGCATAGATTCATATCATTGTTAGATCAATTTTCATATTAGCATAGATTTCATATCATTTTTCATATTATTGCATAGAAATATCCAAAAAAATTAGATTAATTGCATTCATATTTCATATCAGTTTTGCATTCAAATCCTTCGTTTAGGTGTCATCTAGGTCATTGATCTCGATAACAATCTGAGAACATTAATCTCACACCTACTAGAAGGCAGTAAATCGCTTGGTTAGATAGCTTTCAATTTTGCATGATTTCGATTAGAGCTAACCTCTAATGTTTTACTGAAGTGTTGTGTCTACAGATCAGGTACAATTTTCACACACACAATAATTTCTACCTCAAAATGAATGAAATAGTATGTCTTTGTCCTGTCTTGATTATGTCTTATATGTTAATTATAATATGCCACTATTTAAGCACAATACTCCATATATCCTGTGGTCAAAGTGCTATAGTACAAGACACCAAATTCAGTCACACTGAATCAACAATTTCAACAAATACAAGTCCATACCCAAAGGTTAAAGCACTTGGAGAAGGCCACAATATTCATCAACACAAAAATCAATGGGGTGCTAATTCCAATACCTCGGTAGAATTCTTAGACGCTAAGGTTTTGTGGCTCCCTGTCTTGTTGGAGTCACCAACTACCTCTATTTATTTCTCAGGTTCTTGAGAACTTTGTGGAACTGATTCATCTTGGACAAGAGGTGGAGTGGGGGTGACAAAGGGAATGGGTGAAGGCATTTTAGGTAGAGGTGGAGTTGGCATGGGGGCATGAGATGGTGGAGGCTGCTGTGACAATGGAGTGGTTAGAACCAGAGGTAGAAGTGGAGTGGTAGGTGGTGTTTGATGCGAAGGAGAGAGTGGAGTTGGATTCATAGGAAGAGGTGGAGGTGGAACTATGGGTGAAACCAAGGGGACTTGTGCAGTTATATCTTCTTTAGAAGTGATACCAACATAAGAGTCCATTTTTGTCTCCATTGTCTCCTTTTGAACTTCAACCATCTCGGCAACAACTTTCTCTTGGGGTTTTTGTTAGATTTCCTCTTCCACATTACCAAGAGAACTCATGAACTGGGTAGGAACCTGTTGTTTAGAATCTTTGAAAATGTGCAGCCCTTCGAAGTCTGTAATATTAAATTCATCATCCCCTAGAGAATCCAGATTTATGGGTTCCCCTTGGGTTTCCCCTTCGGCATCTTCTAGATCATCATCCATTACTCTTCTCTTCTTCATGGATCCCATGGACCTTATTCTTCTATTGAGGGGTATTTGATCCATTTCATCCTCATCATCTTCTAACAGGGTGTCCATTTGTATAGGTGTGGAGCCTTTCTTTCTCTTGTGGACATTCACTTTGATCATGCCAGACGGCTTAGGTCCTATTATCTTAAATTTGGTTTTCTTTGCTACATTTGGGGACTTGTGAACACTAGAAGAAGGCATATCTAGAGGTGCTATGCTCCTTGTCATTCTAGTTTTAACCTTCATTGAGTGAGTAGCTAGACCATATGCTATTGGGTGCTCATGCCTATAAACTATTTTTGGCTTTAAGGGTGCGGCCTCTTTGAATTGTGGCTTGAGTACTTTCTCTCCTTTCTTCTTCTTTTTTTTGGAGGGCTACTATGGTAATTGCTTCATAGGCACATGTTCCATATGAAACGAGCGGGTGATCCATGCTTTTGTGACTTTGATGACATGCCTTTCTTTGAAGTCAATATCATCGTTTTCATCTTTGTCTACCTTTGCATTCAAAATAGCCCTTGTATATACTTTGTCTTGATTGTAGATTGGATCTAAGACATCCTCAGAGTCCACAACTTTCACCTTTGGAGGGATTTTTAGTGACAAAGCATCTTGTGCCAGCTCCAAAATCATCCGGCAATAGTCACAGATTCTAACCTCTTAATCATCCACACAATTCATCCAGTGATCTTCAATGTGTGGCTCGTGTATATAATGCCTCCCCATTATATGGTTGTAAGTACCTATTGGATGAAAATGAGCCCCTATGAGGTTGTAGGTAGGTAAAGGGAATTCATCCCATTTGAGAGTCAAAGCCTTGCAAATATTCATATTTGGAACAAAGTGGGGGCCTATAGAGATCATGAAATCCTAGCAGTGTTTCTTCTTGTGCTTTATGTGCTCATGGACATCTAAAAATTATCTCACTATCTCTAACAAGACAACCTTATCAGAAGGATACTTGGGTAGCTTCTTAGGGGCCAATGTACTCCCTGCCACTCAAATGTATGTGAAGGTTCAAAACTAAATATAGAATGCCCCAAGGGCCTTGACCTTGGTAGCAACCACTGTTGATGTTCTTTTAGCACAGTCTCCCTCTATGGAGTGTATGATAGAAAACACGAAGGCATCATTGACTATACATAAATTAGGGCTGTTATGAGTGTAGAAATCCTTCCTAACTAGTTGTGGGTACATTGTGAATGGCCATGTATTCAATTCTCCCATAGCCCCAACCTTTGTTAATCTTGGGTACACTGCTCTGGCAGCTAGCAGATACACAACATATGATGTCATGTAGAAGTGTGGGTCTCTTTTTACTCTAACCAGCTACTCATCTAGATTGTCACTCAAGATGGTAGCCCAATTGAACCTCACATGTCTCTCCCTTATCTTTTCGATGAGAAAGATCATCTAGGGCTCCAACTGAATAGACCTGGGTAACCCATACACTCGATTGATCATTGTGATAGCTGCTTGGATGTCTTGTATCATATAGCCCCTTCACATATCAACTCTATCCATCTTGTTCTTGGTCATGGGTTGGATGAGGTATTCATTATTGACTATATTATGAGCTCATGAAACATCCCTGTTGTAGAATTCCATCCCCTTATTGATGTGGAAGTTATATAACTTGTCGACACCTTTGGGCAGGTGGAAGACATCCTCAATGTTATCTGGCCTCAGATCAAGGACCACCTCACCCACACTGTTCTTCACCATTCTTTCATCAGGTACATAGTGGCTTGCCAAAGTATTTATCAAGTCCAAAGACAAGATGGAGACGGGATGCACTATTGCATTCACCAGAGAGCAATGTACTAATGAAGTGTAGTCCTCAGATCTCCCTTCTGGTTGGGCACATTTGACTAAGTAATCATTCCAGCTAACATGACCAATGTCTATGTCTATGATATCTGCATGTAGGTTGGTCACTTTCGAAGGCAGATGGTATCCCTTGAATTGATACTTCATCATTGGGCACACAACTTTTTTGGCCATTTCTACAAAGAGAAAAAGACATGAATCAGTAACATGAAATTGCAAGAGAGGAATATTTCATAAAAATCAAAGAATGCCGACAAATTATGCTTAGAAGAGCTCTGAAAGACATTTTTAGCCTTTTGGAACTTTGGGGGTATGAGACCTCTGAAAGGCCGAAAGGGCCAAAAATGTGAAAAGAAGGCTTAAGTTTTAAAAATGCGTTGATACCCCCTTTTCGGTCTTTCAAAGAATCGGAGGTGAAAAATCTTCTAAGGCTGAAACCTCTGAAATACCGAAAAATGCCTTAATGTTTTGAGCTTTGAAAAAGTTGACCGCTAGTATCGGCTTTGACAAATCAGAGAAAGGAAGATTTCAATGTGCGACAACACCGAAATGCTAAAACTTGCACAGGCGATTGAGCTCTTAAGAGTTGAAAACTTTGGACCTTCGGTTTTGGTGAATTAGGCGATGGGATATTTCAGTGTGTGACAACACCAAAATGCTGAAACATGAGGACTTAGGAGATTTTGGAGACTATAAAGATGTTTGAAAGTTTGAGACCGTGAAGGCCATCCGAAACTTCATGGCTGAAACTAGGGTTTGGTTTGTCAGACTAAAAAATGAGTCCGATGGTGAGTTTGACCACAAACTCAAGCCAGGGCATCAGAGGGGACAACCTCATGACCCCCAAGGAAGGACTAGATGGACTAACAAACCTAACCCTAACAAGAAATGACCCAAAACCCTAACCTAGGATGACAAACAAAGAAAAACCTAACTAACAACTGAAAACAACAAAAATGATAGAGAAGAGAGATAACTAACCTCGTCCATAGCTAGTTGGAAAGTGGCTCCTACATTGATCAAACCAAATGGCATACGACGATAAGCAAATGTTCCCCATTTCATTGTGAAGGCTATTTTCAGGTGATCCTCTTCTTTTACCATGACCTAGTTGTACCTAAAGTAACCATCTAGGAAAGACATCATTTGGGAACCATTGGACCACCTACAATACTTTGTAAAGGGATGGCAATGGGTAATTGTCCTTTTGAGAAGACCTATTCAAATTTTGAAAATCTACACAAAGCCAAACCTCTCCGCTTTTCTTTCTCACTAGGATGAGGTTGGATACCCAAGTTGAATGCCAGATAGGGAAAATAATCTTGGCATCAAGAAACTTTTTTACCTCCTTTTGGATCATTGGTTCGATCACAGGGGTCACCGGCCTTTGTCTTTGATGAAAAGGCTTAGCTTTTGGGTTCAAAGGGA
Source organism: Chamaecyparis obtusa (assembly GCA_027943335.1). Classification (NCBI taxonomy): domain Eukaryota; kingdom Viridiplantae; phylum Streptophyta; class Pinopsida; order Cupressales; family Cupressaceae; genus Chamaecyparis; species Chamaecyparis obtusa. Next base: position 29,130 of record BSBK01003501.1, read on the forward strand.
TATTGTGAACGATAATGTTGGGATCATAAGTTTTCAAATCTTCATATCTCCATGCTATGATGTCTTTGTAATTAGTGAGTAACTTGACCATCTAATTCTTTTCTTTAGGTGTGCCAACCTTACCAATACGGACTTCCCTAGGTTCAAGTAGTGTACCCAAGTTGTAGAAATCAAAATCATCACTGCCCACTACTAGTATTTTCCCTCTTTCCTGAGCATGCTAATTTTTATCAAAAATCCTATCTAGGGCTACCATTCCCTTCAGAATGGAATTGGTCTTCAAATTCAAGATTCCTAAGTCATCGGACTCCTTCCATTTCATCATCTTCTTCATCAATGCTTTGTTTGTCAAAGATTCCTGCATTCATGATAAATTCCAATATCTATTGATCATCTTGGAATACTTGGAAGTTTTTGATATTGTCAGGGACAACCAGTACAACCACTAGCTCCACAAAGAATTTCTTTAATTTAGATTTTTCCAGTGGTTGTAAAGAGCTTGCCGACACTGCCAAAGCATCAACAACAATAATCTTTCTTCTTGGGACACTTTGGATGTTAAAGGCTTCAAAATCTTTGATTAGATCCTAGAAATGATTATGGTAGGAGGCTAATCACTTGTTAGTGTAGGAATACTAGCTCTGGATCTACCACACTATCAACTTTGAGTCACTCTCCACAACTAATGCTTTCACTTTCTTCTCATGTGCCAAGAGAAGACCCCAAACTAGAGCCTCATACTCATCAACATTGTTGGTGCAGTAAAATTATAGCCAATAGGCAACATAATATGAACCCCCATGAGGGTTGACCAATTCAATCCCAACTCCTGATCATTGTTTACACTTGGAGCCATCGAACCAAAGTTTCTAGATAGGGTAATTCTTATTGGAAGATGATTTGACTTGGCTCTTCGGAGTCACCTTCGGAAGGTGTGCATTAACCTGGGGTTCAATAGGGACTTTGGGTGGTGATAAGTCCTCTATACTTGGGGCTTCTAAGTTCTCCTTGTTTGAGTATTCTATTTTGGAAAGTGTAACCCATTTCATTTTTTGTTTTGCTCGCACATCACGCTAGACCTCATGGCATGGGGGTAGGCAGTCATCGTTGCAAGAGCTCCATTCCTCCTATATAAAATCTTCAGTTGTGAGAACCTGAGGTTGTTCACAAAGAGGAGATCCATCCTCACTTGAATGTGTCATTGTATACTTTGTAGGTTTGGGCACACGAGACATTTGGCTCACTACCTAAATTACCGTGTCTTGGCAATTTAGGCATGTAAATTATGAATGATTTGTCTGGTGGAGATGACAATACCCTGGTAGCATCAGTATGTTTGGGTCAGCATCTTGGCCAAGATGCCTCATGTTTTTCATCATACCATTTATGAATTCTATGAGAATCTCCTTGGGAATTTGGGTACTGAATAACCCTTGCACGGGGCTATCGTTTGAGTTCTCTTCCTCTTTGAGATGGAATGTGAATGCCTTTGTTAGGAATAAAGTGTCTCAACCTTGGATAATTCCTATTCTTATTATTTATTTTGTAAAATGTATTTCTTGCAAATAATGTAATTAAGTGTGAGTGTACATGTCTAGTTCGCATGTTGATGTGTCATTGCATTGGATGTGTCAACATCTTGAATTGTGCTTAAGGAGATCATGGCTAAAATAGTTATGATGGATTCCTATGACATGTAAGAGCTATGTCTGGAAGATTCAATGATGGGTGAAGACATGCAAGACATGTGGCAACTGATAAAGTTGAGTACTGTACACTCTTCTTTAATAATTTTTTTTTCGGGTTCCTATTTTCATGGAGAATGGTAAAACCCTAATATGACTATCTTTGGAAGTTGCCCTAAAAAGGGAAGCGCATGATATAAGCATTTTTTAGGGTTGCGATAGGTGAAGTTAGTGTATTGTTGGAACATTTTGATGCTGTCACGATTTGTCTTCAAGAGTTGGAAATCTTCTGAAAGAACTTGCATTGCAAGTGTATTGTAAACTGTAATAGTTTTGATTAATACATTGTGTAGGTTTTGGAGTGCTGGGGTTTTTATGGAAAGGTTTTCCCCAGGGTAAATCATTGTGTCATTCTCTATTTTTTGTATGCACGGTATATGGTTGCAATATCATTGTTAAAGTAGTTAACAAATCTGAAATTGTAAGGATTTAAAAGAATTTGCACAATACTTTCCTTAAGAGATTAGTGTAGGAAGCTATTTCCGCACCTGAGTTTCCTTACAGCCTTGTCAATTTGATACACTCCTAGGTCAGCTTATGAGAACAAGATTTCATTTGGGGCATTGTACTCGGTTATCATCTATTTGAGCTTGGGCTCTGCATCGATGTTGATTTGGTTGTTGAGCCCCTTCCATGGAAACCAAAGTTGAGTAAAGTCTGTGGAGAACCATCCTCTTAATGATCAGGTTCATTCTCTATTAAGTAGCATGCCATATGTTTCCAGGATGTCCACGACATGTATGTCAATGCAATATTAGATTCTGGGGTCAGCGGTCACTTGTATGTGTGTATCTTTCAAGACTCCAATGACCTTGACCTCTGTTTTGTCAAGTTGGATCACTACCTTGTTAGTGGGTTGAGGGTTCATCCCTAATTTTTGGCATATGGAAAATGGAATCACGTTACATGAAGCCCCTGAGTCAATTAAATAGTTATACAATTTCCTCCAAAAGATCTTTAGCTAAGAAAGAATGGGGGCACTTCTACCCTATCTTTGAACATAGTCAGCATCGCTTCCGTCGCATTCACATTAGATACATTTCTAATATTATTGCTGGACGAGGCTGATTTGGAATGATCCGGTGACTTCAAAAGGGCTTCTCTTTGAGTGGGACAAATTTGCAGCATGTCGTACATTGACATATTAGTTCTAACTTTCTTCATTTCCTCCACTGTACTGTACTTTTCATTGGCCGAGACTAGATTTTTTAACAAAGTAGATTGATGTTGCATTATCGGAGCGATAGTGGCATCGGGACCTCTTGGGGGCATGGGATTATTGATAGCTCATGGATCAGGTGGAGTGGGTTGCATTCTTGGGGGAATGTCGGTAGTCAGAGGCTCTCTTCTACTCCTTAGGTTATAGGTGTTTTTGTTATTATTTTGGAAAGCGTGGACCTCAGAGTACTTCAACTAAATTTCTTGATTGAAAGGGAAGACAAACTCTTCTTCTATAGTGTTATCGCCAGGAGCTCCACCCATACTTGGACCATATGAATCAAAGACAATGGCACTGAAGTGGGTCTAAGAAATTTTAGGATCTTGGGTTTGTTGGTTGTCAAACTCGCCCTTATACTCATTATCTGGTTGATGCATGCTGGGACCTTGGGTAATATTGACCTCAGATGAGTTGAGAACATTGGCATTATCTAAGGGTATGCTACCATTATTTGGACATGTGTTCCATGTTCTATTTTTTCATTGTTGTCCAAACTACTTATCTTGGGAAGTGTTCCCATAACCTCCACCATTATTATTGTTGTTGTTGTTGTAATTGCCATAATTACGATTCTAATTTTGGGAGTAGGTATTTGGGGCAGCAGTTGGGCATTGGTAGTTCCCCTAGTTCTAAGATGGGTTGAGCTTCATCCTGGTAATCTCTCCGGTCAACTGGGACAATGTCTTTTTCATGGCATTCAACTCATTCACTAGAGCATGCTAGGCTCATTTGGGACAACAACCTTTTGTTCACACAAGGCTGCCTTATGTGTATCATACCCTAGGTATGTGATGGCTAGTGGTGGGGCAACAACATATGGAGCTGGCACTAGGTTGAGTCTTGGGGTGTGTTGCACCAAAAATTGATTACTCGCTGTGAATGGACCAGTCATAGAAACATTCCCTAATGTTGGTGGAATCCCATGATTTTTGCCTTCTTGCGGATCCATCTATTGGGTAAACGTGATAGCCTCATCACATACTTTCTCTAGAGTGTCTATGTTACTTGGGGGAAGCCTTTTTAAGAATATAGATGTTAGTGGATCTAAGGCACACAAGTACACTTGTATAGCAGCCCCAATTGGTACAGTATAAGGAGCCTCAAGTTTTTGGTACATCTTATGAAAATGATGATTGAACATAACGATTGATTCATTGACCTCCTTTCTCACTGAGATGAACTAGTGATGAAGAGTTTCTAGATCCACATATAACTTGAATTGATTAAGGAATTTTGTTTCAAATTCTGTGCCCCATGTGGAGATGGATCCTCATGGAAAATTTAGATACCAATTATAGGAAAATTCCCCTAGTGTGTAGGGGAAAAGGCAGCACATGATGTCTTGATGAGCAATCTCCTTACGATTGCACAATTCCTTGAATGCACGAACATGTTCTTCTGCTATCCTAGATTCTCCATAAATGAAACATGGGCAAAATTTCTTAGGATTCTTGGGTAGCTGGTGGAGCTATCCTTGTATGTCCAATGGAGAGCTTTAAGCATTTGTGAAAAATACCATTGGAGCTGGTGGTGGAGGAGCAGCAGGCAAGGCATAAATGGTCAGAAATGGAGGAAGATTAGATTGATGATCTGAAGTATCCTCTCTACATTTTGTTCTGTTGCTACGAGGTCTGTGAACTTCTCTAAGTTCAAGGAATTCCCCTTTGTTTGGTGAAGATTTGAGGACTCGTTCAAACCTTTCAGGAGAGAACGATATGATATTCCAGGGTTTCCCTTTTGAGGGCCCTCCTTCTAGCGCCACTTCTGTTGAGCGTAGTTTTTACATGAGACAACGACTAGAAATTTACGCGAGAAAATTCCCCTCTTGGAAGATTGATGGGATCAATCTCAAGGTTCCTTTTGGTTGCATCTCAACTGCTTGGATAGCTCAACAAAAGACAAATGCGAGTCTATTAACAAGGAGGCCTTTGCTGGTTCTTCTCTCAAGGAAAACTGTAAAACAAACTTTAGAATACCACAATATCTCTCTTTTTTTGGATTTTTAGATTTAAAATAAAGTAACTTTAATCTAATTTATCTACTAAAAATGATTTTCAAGAGGGTAATAAGTAGTAGGGTAACAAGGAGTTGAAAGAAATTACTAAAAAGAAAACTAATGGACATAAACTAATACCACACCACTTTGTGAATTAAAAGACCGAGAAGATGAGGAAACCCACAAAATAGAGATCAAATCATATCACAATCTTTAGCTATATGGATGCAATTATCAACGGATCAAAACAAACGTAGACATATGATAAGCAAAAACTCATTGAATCATGAAGTCACCATAGATGTGTGCACACATGAGAGAAGTTAATCTTTAAGCACCAAAAGAATAATCTTCTTGATAATTTGTCACAACAAAGAAATGTGATACCAGCAAACACCAAACTAAGAATCACAGACTTAAAATCATCAAATAATCAATTGGCTCTTTGAAATAGATGAATGAGCAAACCAAACATTCACAAATTTCACATATATAGCAGAAATATCACACCATGAATGAAGCACCAATTGTATGTATTGCATTAATGATCAAATCGACCCTCATTACATTGTGTTATTACAATTTATAGAGTTGTGCTCTTATTTTCAGGTTTGGCTGCATCTAAAACTTGGAAATAAATCTAAACTAGAGATTACATTAATGAAACTAGCTCTAAAACTTAGTTTAACTACCCTAGCACAAAATTAAACCTCATGTATTACAAAACTTTAAGCAAATCATGCATAAAACAACTCAAAAATGAAGTTGGAACTCGTGCATGTTCTTGATAATCCTCACAATAATGCCCTTGATCCTTGGTTGTAGCTTCTCCACGTGGACTCAACTGGAAGAGATCCCAAAATCATGCAGAAATGACCCCAAAAAAGAAGCCCAGTTGACTGAAAAATCAACTCTGAGACAACTGGAGTTAAACTTCGGACGTGCCAAAAAATAGACAAATCCTGATAGTTGGTTCAAAAAAACTAAGTCCCAAAAATGACTAAGTGTCAAGTCCTTCATTCCCAATTTTGGACTTTGGAATTTCGGAGGCTGAAAGTTCTCTAGGGCTGAAAGGCTGAAAAATAGGCTCTGCAAAGATAGCTAAGTATAAAAAATGCATTTTCTTTGCACAAAATTTGACTAACTCTGGATTGGCTACTCATTGACTAGGGAGTACTCCTAGATGTGCTTTTTGGAACCTATCCACAATCTCTAGTACTTCTTCAAAATTGGGCATCTTGACCCTTGTGAGGATTTCTTGCTATCTATCTTGGAAGGCAACCAATTCTTTTGCAAAACTTTGTACTTCCTCTTCCTGAGACAACATTTTCTGGATTTCTTCCTTCTGATAGAACATTTATTGAAGGTCCTCCTTTGTCTTGACTCCCTAAAATATAGCCAAGTACTGATTGACGATGGTGTTCACTGAATGCATGGTCTTATCATCATCCTCGTCATACAAAGCCAAGTCCAAATCTTCAAAGAACTTATGCAATTCCTTCACAAAGAGCATAATGTTACCTCTTCTCTTATCCAGCCTTTTGAGCACTTTTTCAAAAATGGTTAATACTCCTATTATATCCTGGATCCACTGATCAAAATTGTCTAGCTCCGAGCCTTCATAAACCTTTACCAAAACTTGGAAGCATTTCTTCCTTATTATTACTAGTTCATCTAGTATCCTCTGCCACTTCAAAATCCTCTCCTCCATAGCATCTTCTTCACTCATGAGTTCTACTAGGGAAGTGATTCCTTGAAGAATACCTCTAAGAGGTCTCATAATCTTCTTGAGGGATATCTTTGCAAACTCTTCAAACTCTTCCTTCCAGTTTTCACAAGCCTGTACAAAAGAATGTGGGATATCTATACTTATTTCATCCCTTTTCTCCAAAATGGCCTGTAATGAGGCCTCGGGGTTATCATGGTCAATGGGCGCCACTGTTTTGAGAATGAATCTCTTCATGGCTTCATTTTTCCCCATCAAAGCCTTTATTTTATCCTCATCTTTATCCATGAATCTAAGGGTGTGATTCAATCTAATGGTAGCCAAGCTTTTACTCCCCTCTTTGGTCAACTCTCCCAAATCTACCTCCTCCAACACATAGTCATCAGGAGTGATCTCAGTTGTACTAATACTCATCATGGGAATAGTGACCTATGCCTTCCATCTACCCACTTGATCTTATGTCACATATGATAGTGTCCTTGGTCGGGTGCTAGATGGAATTTGATGGAATGCTTTCCCAAGCGTAGCCATGTCAGTTTCATCATCTGTGTAGACCCTAGTCCTTGGTTGTATTTCCTTTGTAAACCAGGTGGGCTTGGAGAAAGCATTCAGTGGTTCATATGAAGTTGCAAGAGCTAAAGTAGTCACTAGATGTTCTATGTCCATTTCCTCATGACTCTCATCTCCTCCTTCTATGTCTTGTTCGTCTGTCACCTTCAAATCACCCTCCTTGGTTGTCTGCTCTTCAACATCTATTTGTTCTTCTTTATTTTTCAGTTCCTCTGATCCTGCATGTGCTTGTTCCATTTTCTCACTAGTTGCCTCTATTTCTTTCTCAGGCTCTTGAGAAATTTGTGGCACTGATTCATCTTGGACAAGAGGTGGAGTGGGGGAGACAAAGGGAGTGGGTGAAGGTATTTGAGGTGGAGGAAAAGTTGGCATGGGGGCATGAGATGGTGGAGGGTCCTACAAAAATGGAGTGGTTAGAACCAAAGGTGGAAGTAGAGTGGTAGGTGGTATTTGATGCAAAGGAGGGAGTGGAGTTGGATGCATAGGCGGAGGTGGAGGTGGAACTATTGGTGAAACCAAGGGGGCTTGTGTAGTTATATCTTCTTCAGAAGTGATACCAATAGAAGAGTCCATTTCTGTCCCTGTTGTCTCCTTTTGAACTTCAACCGTCTCGACATCAATTTTCTCTTGGGGTTTTTGTTGGACTTCCTCTTCCACATTACCAAGAGAACTTGTGAACTGGGTAGGAACCTATTGTTTAGACTCTTTGAAACTGTGCAGCCCTTTGAAGTTTGTAATATCAAATTCATCATCCCCTAGAGAATCTAGATTGATGGGTTCCCCTTGGGTTGCCCCTTCAACATCTTCTAGATCATCATCCATTACTCTTCTCTTCTTCATGGATCCTATGGAACTTGTTCTTCTACTGAGGGGTATCTAATCCATTTCATCCTCATCATCTTCTAACATGGTGTCCATTTGTGTAGGCGTTGAGCCTTTCTTTCTCTTGTAGACATTCCCTTTGATCACGCCAGCTGACTTAGGTCCTATTATCTTAAATTTAGTTTTCTTTGCTATATTTGGGGACTCATGACCACTAGAAGATGGTGCATCTGGAGGTGCTATGATCCCTATCATTCTAGTTTTAACCTTCTTTGAGTGAGTAGCTAGACCATATGTTGTCGGGCGCTCATGCCTATAAACTATTTCTAGCTTTAATGGTGCAGCCTCTTTGAATTGTGGCTTGAGTACTTTCTCTCCTTTCTTCTTCTTTTTTTTGGAGGGCTGCTCTGGTAATTGCTTCATAGGCACATATTCCATATGAAATGGGTGGGTGATCCATGATTTTGTGACTTTGATGACATGCCTTGCTTTGAAGTTAATATCATCATTTTCATCTTTGTCTACTTTTGCATTCAAAATAGCCCTTGTATATACTTTGTCATGATTGTAGATTGGATCTAAGACATCCTCAAAGTCCACAACTTTCACCTTTGGAGGGATTTTCAGTGACAAAGCATCTTGCGCCAACTCCAAACTCATCTGGCAATAGTCATGGATTCTAACCTCATAATCATCCACTCAATTCATCCAGTGATCTTCAATGTGTGGCTCATGTATATAATGCCTCCCCATTATATGGTTGTAAGTACCTATTGGATCAAAATGAGCCCTTATGAGGTTGTAGGTAGGAAAAGGGAATTCATCCCATTCAAGAGTTAGAGCCTTGCAGATCTTCATATCTAGAACACAGTGGGGGCCTATAGAGATTGGGAAATCCCAGCAGTGTTTTTTCTTGTGCTTTATGTTCTCATTGGCATCTGACAATTGTCTCGTTATCTCTAACATGACAATCCTATCAGAAGGATACCCGGGTAGCTTCTTAGTGGCCAATGTACTCCCTACCACCTAGATGTATGTGAAGGTTTGGAACTAAATATAGAATACCCCAAGGGCCTTGACCTTAGCAATAGCCTCCGTTGACAGTCTTTTAGCATAGTCTCCCTCTATGGAGTGTACGATAGAAAACATGAAGGCATCATTGACTATATGAAAATTAGGGCTGTTATGATTGTAGAACTCCTTCTTGACCAGCTATGGGTACATTGTGAATGACCACATATTCAATTCTCCCATAGCCCCAACCTTTGTTAATCCTATGTACACTACTCTGGTAGCTAGAAAATACACAACATATGATGTCATGTAGAAGTTTGGGTCTATTTTTACTCTAACTAGCTACTCATCCAAATTGTCACTCAAGATAGTAGCCCAATCGAACCTCGCATGTCTCTCCCTTATCTTTTTGATGAGCAGGATCATCTAGGGCTCCAACTGAATAGACTTGGGTAACCCATACACTTGACTGATCATTGTGATAGCTACTTGGATATCTTCTCTCATATAACCCCTCCGCATATCAATTCTATCCAGCTTGTTCTTGGGCATGGGTTGGATGATGTATTCATTATTGACTATATTATGAGCTCGTGAAACATCCTTGTTGTAGAATTCCATCCCCTTGTTGATGTGAAAGTTATAGAACTTTTCGACCCCTTTGGGCAGGTGGAAGACATCCTCAATATTATCTGGCCTCAGATCAAGGACCACCTCACCCACGCTGTTCTTCACCATTCTTTCATTAGGTACATAGTGGCTTGCCAAAGTATTTGATGAAGGGTGCTCCCCTTAATACCACAAACACATAATAGATATAGAGAAACAACAACAATATGCAAGAACAGAAAATTGGCTTCTTATTATCTCCACAAATGTGGAATTACAAACTTTCAGAATTACAATATGCAAAGCCACATGGGCATTCCCTTACAATATTCTGTAGGACAAAGCCTTGAACTATTACGTAGATCTACTACCTAGAACTATTCTGAACTGCCTAAGACAATAATACAGCCTTCCTTATATAGGCAATTATCCACCGCCTAGGAAGGTTCCAGAATTTTAGCCAATAAGGCCGACCAAACTTAGAATTATTTTATTTTACATTTTATTACATCATAGTCAGCTCAAGATACCCTTTGAAACCCGAACAAAAATTTTGAAGAAAATTATTTTCTGCCATTTCGGGTGGCCCAACTTTCGAAGACCATAAGTCATCACCAGTTGACCTGATCGGCTATTATAACCCCATTTCGAAAATGCCACGAAGCGCTCTACAGGCTTGACCAGCGCAAGCGCCCGTCGCCCAAATTTTTGACCTCATCCGGGGCCTCTAAAGCCTTCAAAACTGAGTTCAAAGTTTCTGTACCCTACTGCCAATACCAAAAATCTTCAATATCTTCCAATATACACTTGATCTGGCAATGAAACTTTACTGGTAGACTTATATGACCAAAATGAACCTCCAAGAAAGAAATCATATCATTCTGAGCACATACAAAAATTACCAAAAATAGTAACTTTCCATAAATAGCAGCTCTGCACAAAAATAGCCCTTATTGAATATAAAAATAGAAATATTTTTGGGTGATGCAAGATTGCTCTTACACCCAAGATGCTCCTGCATCAGTATTGATCAAGTCCAAAGATAAGATGGAGATGAGATGCATTGCTGCATTCACCAAAGAGAAATGTACTAAAGAAGTGCATTCCTTAAATCTCCCTTCTGGTCAGGCGCATTTGACCAAGTAATCATTCTAGCTAACATGACCATTGTCCATGTCCGTTATATCTGCATGCAGGTTGGTCACTTTCGAAGGTGGATGGTATCCCTTGATTTGGTACATCATTGCTAGGGACATAACTTTTTATGCCATTTCTGCAAAGAGAAAAAGACATGAATCAGTAACATGAAATCACAGGAGAGAGGCATATTTCAAAAAAATCAAAGAATATCGACAAATTATGCTTAGAAGAGCTCTGAAAGACCTTTTCGACCTTTCAGACCTTCGGGGGTACAAGACCTCCGAAAGGTTGAAAGGGTTGAAAATGTGAAAAGAAGACTTAAGTTTTAAAAATGGGCTGATACCGCCTTTTCGGTCTATCAGAGAATCAGAGGGTGAAAAATCTTCTAAGGCCAAAACCTCTGAAATGCTGAAAAATGCCTTAATGTTTTGAGCTTTGAAAAAGTTGACCACCACTATTGACTTCGGTAAATCAGAGAAAGGAAGATTTTAGTGTGCGACAACACTAAAATGTTAAAATTGGCACAGGTGATTAAGCTCTAAAGAGTTGAAAACATTGGACCTTCAGTTTCAATGAATCAGGCGCTGGGATGTTTCAGTGTACGAGAACACCAAAATGCTGAAATGTGAGGACTTAGGAGATTTTGGAGATTGTGGAGAGGTTTGAAAGTTTTAGACTGCAAAGGTTGAAAACTCCATGGCTGAAACTAGGGTTTGGTTTGTCAGACTCGAAAATGAGTCTGACGATGAGTTTGACCACAAACTCGGGCCAGGGGGTCAGAGGGAACAACCTCATGACCCCCAACGTAGGACTAGATGGAATAACAACCCTAACCCTAACAAGAAATGACCCAAGACCCTAACCTACGATGACAAATGAAGAAAACCCTAACTAACAACCAAAAGACAATGAAAATGACAGAGAAGAGAGAGAGGGAGAAGATAAACTAACCTCTAGGACAACAGAGGAAGAAGGCGAACAAGTGAAGTAGAAGCAAAAAAGCTGGACGAACAGATGTGTGAAGAGCTCCGGAGGTGAAAATTGGAAAGCGAATAAGTGAAGGTTAAAAAATCACTTTGGGCCTTATATAGGAAAATCAGTAGGTGACGTCAGCCCCCCATTGATCGGCCTTTCAGGGGTAGTAGACTTACGAAAGGCCAAAATGCCAACTCCATTTTGGGGAGTCGAACCTCCTGACTTTTCAGACGTTTGAAAGTCCAAAGCCTGCATGGGTCCAAAATGCCAAAGCAAGATGATTCTTTCGCTCCTCCAAACTTTTGACATTTCAGACCTTTCACACTTTCGGGACTCTGAAAGTGTGAAAGTGCGACAAGACCGAAAACAAAAGGAAAACTAGCTAAAAAATAAAAAAGACAAGACAGACCAGAGACCTAAGGAAAAGCTAAAAGATGGGGGGGCCCTAAAGCCAAGATGCAAAAGGGGTGTGTGGTTGTGGGACCACAACAAGTGGAATCTTGTATTAAATTATCTTGGAAAGACACAAGCAAACTTTAGTGAGTACTTTAAAAAATCCAAGCAAAACATCATGGATTACACCAAGGGAGAGATTTTGGATAGGAATGAACAAACTAGTGGCAACTTCAAAGCACCCAACTAACGATATATAAAGACAAGCCAACATATATCTTATCCATAAAATATAAAGGATCTTTCTATGTTTAGTAGCAATTTTATAATTACCGTCCACAAGTAACTCATTATTTTATAAAATAAATTATTATATTCTTCCTTTTTGAGATAGATCATTATCATCTTGTTCAAGATAAAACAAAGCATGTGAAGTGTCATTATTCTCAACGATAAGAACCAAAAAAAATGTATGAAATTTGATAGGGGAAAACATTTTGTATTTACTTTTCAAAACATGTTTTTAGAAATGTTAATTGGATTAAATAGATATAAATGTTTTTTATTATATTAATGAGATAATAATATAATGAATAAGTATATATTTAAATTAAAAGTTATATTTAAATTAAGTTGTTATAGATAAATAGAATTGACTATTGAAATCATCTAAGTATTAAATATAATTTAATTATATTTTTAAAGATTTTAAAATAAATATATTATTAGATAATTTTATTTTAAAAAAAATATAAAAATTTATAAGGGAAATGGTAAAATATTATGAATTCTTTAATAAAATATTATTATTATAAGTTATTATTATTAAATGCTATAAGTTGATATTAGGAGTATGAATAATCTATTTTATTATCATTAAAAATAGAAAAGTATTTATTCTATCTAATTTGCTCAAAGTACAATTTCTATTTCATTTATTAAAAGAATCACACATTTGCATTTTGTAAGATTAATTCTTAATAGGCCATTTGTAAGTCAATAGACATTTATAGCCCAAATGTCATTTTGTTACCGAGAATAAATAATTTTGCAATTTATCATGTAACGATACCAAATTATTAAAAATAGAAGGACTATTAGAATTCTATTAAATTCCACTTCTACCCCAAGTTTTGCAATTTATCATGTAAGGATTTTATGTAGTTAGGACTAAAACTGTAATGCCCCACCAGGGAACCCAAGAGAGATTAACCTAAAACATGCTACTAAGTTTGGTGAATATTTTTTTTTTTCTAAAGTTGACATACATGATAAACATTAGTGCAGAAGCAATTATCATTTTCTCACATTAAACCAACAACCATCATAGATTACAAAACTTGATGTTTCCATGACGTGGAATTACTTCAGAATAAAACATAACTAAAATAACATCAACAAAAGATTCCATAACATAATATTCTAATTACATCATACATCATAAATACAATCCTCAAGGATATCCATGATATCTAAATAAACTCACATCCACTGCACATGTCGCAGGGTATGTGGTAATCACTCTAACCATAATGATACAATGTCCAAATTAGGTATCACATGCAATACTCTAATACATGATTACAAATAATGAAGATAAGAATAAAAACCACCAAGGAAGAATCACAAGGAACCCATTTGTAGAAGCACCATCAAGCACCGACACCAGGACGTCGAATCTCAAATGGTAAAGAATCACTACCACCCATCCATGTAGAACCACAAAGGTCTACCCCACTGTGCTGAGGAGATAACATCAAACCCCACTTGGATAACCAATACCAAAGCAAGGATAAATCCACTAAGCAAGGAAGTCTTGAAAGCTCTCTAACTCAAGGTATACAAAAGATAGTGATAGGTAAGACTCCCTAATCCAGAGGCAACTGACACATGTAGAATACCTAGACTATGCATAGGTAGGTGTCATCATGTACGTCTAACCCTTGAGTCTCATCCTGGTAATCATTCTGGATCCCAACACTCAAGTGACCATATACGGATCAATGACTTCTCGTATAGACGAAGCCATTAACTATGCTATAACACCTCTCAAAGAGGCAAGCATCTTCTCCATTCCCATCTTAGTCTATACATGGTGTTATTTATACATATAATATTAATATATATATTATAATAAAACATTTATATACTTAATATTATGAGGTATATATACATTATATATATATATATATATATATATATATATATATATATATATATATATATATATATATATATATATATATCACAGGATATGTATATATTTTAATACATATATTATACATATTAATTAACACTATTTGTGCTTATAAAAAATGTAATAAATATATTGTGGTATATATATATATATATATATATATATATAAATATATAAATATCACAAGATATGTTTATATTTTAATACATATATTATATATACTAAATAACCTAAATAACACTGTTTGTGTTTCTTTAAAAAAAGAGCATATATTAAAATAAATGAGTTTATTTATTTAAACTTAATTTATTTATTTTTTTTAAAATTAATAAAAAGAAAGGGGAGAGGGCCGAGCCCTACCCCCCTCTTCCATCCTCCACCGCCAATGATGGTTCTGCAAACAACACCGCAAGGTGTTGCATTGCAGTGCTGCCCGCGGTGCTGCTTACAACACCATTCTCCCTCCCTCATACGCGTAGGGTACGCGATCAGAATAAGGGCCGAGAGAGGTTGTGATCACCGACTCTGTCCCGGCTAGGGTTTGAGAAACCCTAGAAAAAAAGGGGGGTTATAAGCTTAATCAAATGTAAAAAATAATAATAAGTATATGCATAGATTACTGCATTACTGTGAAGAGGGAAGAAAATAGAAAATCATAACTGAACATTTAACCTAGGAAGATAATTGCGGCATAACACAAAAAAAATATATAGATCTCAGAGAATCAGGTTATCGAATGATTGGGATACCCGATTTCTCTTGTTGCCATGGAACTCTTGGCATAGATTAATGGTAGTATTTGAGAGGAAGATCTAAGAGAGAGAACACTCTCTCATCTTCCAAACTTTCTTCCTCCAATTTTCCCAATAAGAAAACCTTGCAAGAGAAAAAAAACAAAAGAAATGAAGGCTTTAGGGTTTCAATATGTTTTTAATAAGGCCCCAAATCCTAATTTCGAATTAGGGTTTGGAGGGCCCTTTTATTTATGCATTCTTTTATTGGAGTGATTATCTTTTCTCTTATAAATGTTATTATTGAGATAGTTTTAGCCATCTATATTTATTTTACAAAGGGTGAGATATTTATTTGGATAAATGCATTTTTTTTTATTAAGTTAGTGGAATATATTTTAAGTGATATATTAGAATCTAGTAGTTCGAATTAGTTTCAATTTGTTAGTAGTAATAAAATTATAATAGTTATGGTTTAATTTTCCTTTCGGTATGCTTTATTATTTTTGTCAATAAAATTATGTTATGGCTTTTATTTTCTTAGTAAATTTTTAAATTGAGGGATTAGTAAGTTGTAAAATTGTATAATTTGGGGATGGTGTTAAGGATTTTAATTTTATTTAATTTTAAAAGAAAAGTATTGTAAGGGTAGTTTAATAATTATTGTTTTAATATTTTGAGGTTTAATTCTCTTAGTTATTCTAATCTCAATTTAACATAAAATTATTATGGGTAAATTATAGACTTTAATTTAATCCCTTATACCATTTCTGCATCTCTATCGGATAGTTGGGCTTAAAACATTATTGGACTTAAATAATTAGTAATTAATTAATTATGTGGCTAGACTTTAAAATAAGATATTAAGGTTAATTTTGGAAGAATTAATGAAATAATTAACCTTATAGTTATTTAAATTTGGTGAAGGAACTTAGTTATAAGTGCAATAACTAAGGTTAATATTTAAATGTTTTATACTAAAACATTTTCTTTATTTGATTAAAATCTTTCCTTTAAGATTCTTAGAGTGACTCCATTTTTAACCTAAGAACTAACTCGAAATAATTAGCGAGTTGTCACTCCTTTATTATGTCCTTTCTCCTGTCGCCTAATATCTTCTGCCATGTAGGGGATGAAGGCATGCCAGCGCATGTCTTGTGTTCTCTTATGTGACATTGGGTGACTAGCCCATGCGAGCTATCATTCTCGAAGCTTCACATTGTTGGGCTATTTTGTAACCTTGCTATCGACATGTGTCCTTTTAGTGTTTCAAATTTTTTTTTTTTTGTATTTTGTCTGATATTTTTGGGCATTACAGCGGCAACCAATTCTCCATTCCCATCTTAGTCTGTACTAGCACTCAAGCATGGGCGAGGAAGCATATCTTATTAAGTTCATTTAATTCCCCTTAATTTTATTAGGTTATCACTTAATTACATAAACTTACAATAAGTGATCCTGGCAGCCACTTGTGGGCCCCAACATTTATTGTAAGCCACCCCCTAATACATATCTAGGTAAACTACTCTAGGCTCACAGATCTCACATAGATCTAATCAGGTATACAACTAGGTAATGCTAGATCCAATTTCACACACAAGAACCATAAATGATTACAAAGATACCATAAACATAATACAAAGCATCATGAGCCCATATGGTCAAGTCAGGTGATGATCGGAACACACACACACACACATCAAAACATAATACTGGAATCATGTCACGATTGACTCATACCCAAGCCTCTGTTTTCCCCCTAGGTCTTCTAGTACCCAAAAACATAATGAGCATAAGAAGACACTCCAAGAATGAAGAATACATTATTTACATCATAGAAGGTTGAAAAAAAACCATAAGCATTTAAACTCCTTAATGATTATAATTGAATCCAAGTGTAAAATCACATATTCTACTAAGATAATCTTATCATAAACATTTGTACAATGCTATAATTAAAGAACATTCCCTATATTCATCCTATAGGTTCAACAGAACAAAAATGCCCAATTTCAGTATAAATATATCACTTGTCCTATTCATAATGTCAATATGAACAAAAATAAACACACAAACTTATGTACAAAATTTATAGTAAACATAAAAATTAGTCTATGATCAACCAACTCCTAACTCATTCTAAATTGCAAAACTACATCCCAAAAGTATTTTAATCTAAATATCAATTACTTATAATTAATATTTAATTAAATCTACAATATCAAAATAAATGTTGATCTAATTAAAATTTAATACATAACTTTTAATTAGACAAGATTAATAAACAACTAAATAAACAAATTTAATTGAACTAACTTAATAAATTAAAATTAATTAAACTAAAAAAAAAATTAATTAAACTTAATTAATAATAAATAAATAAAAAGTAAAATTATATATATATATATATGCTTTTAATAATTTTTTTTTTAAAAGCAAAAAGTGAAGGGGGGGAGCTGGGCTCCACACCCTCCCCTTTCCTTGTCCCTCGCAGTACCTACTGGTACCGCCGACAGGGAAGGCAGACCTCTATCGCACAGTACCAATAGGTACCGGTGGTAGGTGGGCACAGTCCCACTGCTGCGCGTGGGGGTGCCGGTTAAATCTCGTGCCCCCCTTAAATTTAATTTTTATAATATTTTTTTAAGAAAAAGAAATCCAATGCATTTTTTAAAATCATTTAAAAAAAAAACCTTTTTCAATAGCAATTTTCATATATATATATATATATATATAAACATTTCCAAAAATGGAAAATGATAAAAGAAAAATAGATCTTTCTTAAAAAGGAATCAAATATTCCTTTCCTTTCAATGCATAAAAATTGGCTTTTTAATTCTTTGGCCTCTCTGGCTTTCTTTTTTTTTGTCTTTTACTGGTTATTTTATTTTGACTGTATATTTTTTCAGAATGTATAATTTTATTAGAATTGGGTTTCTTTCCTCTAAAATTGATTTTCTATCAAAGGTAGATTTATTTTTCTCTCAGCATTATAGTTTAACTATAATCTAGAATTGATTTATCATTTTCTAGGAGTTTAATAGAGAATAATTTCATGAAAATTGGATAGCATAACCCTACTGTGCCAAGTCTAAATAAAATTATACAAAAATAGATCTAAGGGTTTTCTAATACCCAAAGTCACAGACATAACCAAAAACAAGATCTAAAGCAAATGAATCTAACCAGGCATAGTAAATTACTGAAAATTGCACAGACAAATTTACAAAGAGGTTTTCTCAAACCCTACCTCAGATCCAATGCAAGAACTGAAAATAGAAGCCTTTGAGAAGAAGAAAATTTGAGATCCTTCAAGGTAAGAACTCAATCCTATAGATCTAAATCCACGAAGATTGCAAGCCAAGATCCAGATGCACAATAATCTTTCACAAATTTTTCAAGCAACACAAAAACACTAAAGAATCTCAAGATGCCCGAAAATCCAAGCTCTCTCCACAAATCTCCAAAAACCTGTCTAATCTCCCAAATGAATGTGATTCCCCCTATTAGGGATTCAATTTCCCCCTTTCATGCAAACCCTAGAGATGACTCAACAGTTAACTCCTAATCAAACTCCAATTACAATTTGAAAGTAAATCCTAATTAATAAATTAAATAACTTTATTTTGCACAACTCAACTTGACTTTTTGAAACAGGTTGATAACTTTTAAAAATAATTAACTTTTAAATAATGCACATGTTATAATTAAAATATGTATTAAATAGATTAAATATTTAAAGCATTCTGAAACCATGCAATTAAATATTTAATTATTTAATAATGCACACAAGCATAATTAAATCTAATTTTCAATTAAATAATCAATTAAATCCAAATATTCAATTATTTACCTTTTAATTCAATTTTCCCAAATAAACTTAGGAACATAATTAATATTAAATTTCAACTATAACAATTGATCAATAAATCACATAAAATCACCCACTTAAGAAACAAATCAACTGCAATCAAATAGAGGAAAACCAAGCAAACTCGGGAGAAGGGATCCACAAATCCATGTCAACTAGACGAATTCGGTAGGGTAGTCAAACTGATACTTGTCCAATCCTAGGACAATTAGGCTTAGGTTAGGGTTTTGGTTCTATGTATTATCTCCCCTCTTTACCATTGAGATGAATATTTATGGGCACGCTCACTCCTACCAATTTAGGGAAGATGATGCCCTATACCTACAAACCTGACATCACAAGACGAAGCATGTACATCCAATATATATATATATATATATATATATATATAACAGACAATGATAGGGTATGGTCGGTCATGTTGATCTCGACTATGCAAGTAACTATGCCTCCATCCTCTACCACACAAACATGCCAAATAGGTACACACAAATGATAACCATACACATGCTAGTATGGGGTCAGTACATCAATATAAAGCATAAAACATAACCTCGTGATATAATCATCTTCTAATCTATGCAAACACATGATAAACACATATAATAATCAATAATCCAGAATCATCATTCATTAAAATAATAATTGATCACATGAAAAGTGACCTAAAAGAATTTGGTCAATCAACTGAAATACAAGCCTAAAAGAGTCTGGCAACTACAACTAAAAGAAAACTGTGGGTGGGTACTACATCCACCCCCCTAGGATTAGGCTTACTCCTGGAAGCCTGGAACAAGTAGGGATATAAGTCCCATAAACCTAGCTACATTGAAAGGAAAACTAAACTAAGAATTACTAAGTAGGTCTCATTGGACCCTTCCCTACCTTAGGGTTCGAATACTAGGGATCATTCCCTAGTGCAAAGGCCCTATGAGATCTACCGACATCACCAAATGTAGGCTTAGAAGCTATCGACCTTTGTCCTGAATGTTGAGCTGATCACTGGGGACAATTGTATGATTTATGACCTTGTTGGTCACAAGTGAAATAATCTCCCTTGAAAACTCTCCTTGCTGTAGGAGCACTAGACTGCTGAAAGCTACCTCTACCAACACTTTGATGTGCACTCTAAGCTGCCTAACCAAAAGAATGATCCTTACTCTGCTAACCATTATAGAAGTTCTTGGACTGAGAACCACCACCTTGAGATGGAATAGAGAACCCCTTATGTTGCTGATCCTGAGGAGGATTCTGAGGGTTCACATTCCTTTGAGACTGATTCCCCTTGGAACCACTAGACTAAAAACCTATCTAACCAATATGACCCAATGATAGGTTTGCCTCTGTAAGAGTAGCCTTAATGGCCACATATTTGAGGCATCTTAGGCTCAAAGAGTCTAAAATCCCCAACTATACGAGCATTAAGCCCCCTCACAAAGTGTTGTACTAGAAGAGTTGTATCCTGTTCGAAGCTAGCATACTGCTTGAGCTCAAAAAATTTGCACTCATATTCCCCTACTGACATGGTCAACTATCTCAAGTTGTGAAATTAATCTGCTCTCTACTACCTCCACCGATCAAATAGGAATCACTCTCGAAAATGCTCCAAGAACAACTCCCATGTCATAGTATCCATTTTAAGACCTAGCTTCTCCTCTTCTATTTTCCACCACACAGCTACAAAATCAAAGTTGCGTCACTACATATCTGGCTTTAGTATTTCTACTAAAGGGATCCATAGAAAAGCTCCACTCCAAAGCTATCAGCCAAGTCTCTGCCTCTAATCTAGTACCTTTCCCATCAAAGGGAATAGGTCATCCCCACATCAGATCCCTCATGTGATTAGCTACCATATCAGTAGGATCCACTAAGAATTTCCCCCTTGGAGGACTCCTAGATCTCTCCCTAGCCCTCTCATCTCTCTGGAAGTGATGGGAAACATCCTGCTCTTCTCTAACCTACTCAGGACCAAGATGATTCAGGATTGCCTGTGAGAGCTATCTCATATCAGGTCCATCTAACTCACCCTAACGATCCTCTCTCTGCTCACCTCTAGATTACTGATGGTGACTCTCCTGACTAACACTCGTAGAAGGGCTATGATGTCTACCCCTCCCACGACCACCAGAATGACCTCTACCTTGACCTCTAGCAGCTCTAGTCTCAGGCATGATTCCTGCATCATACAGAGATCCAAACAACATCTCACAACATAGCTCAAAACATAAACAAAAGATAACACAATTACAAAGCAGTAGTCTGAAAACAAAAATGTTATATGTCTATGTTTTGTTTCAAGTTTAAACTATACAAAACCTAATGAGCATACATACTGAGAGTTCCCAGTGTAGAAACTCTGCTCTGATACAAGATGTAACACCCCACCAGGGAACCCAAGAGAGATTAACCTAAAACATGCTACTAAGTTAGGTGAATAATTTTTTTTTCTAAAGTTGACATACAAGATAAACATCAGTGTGGAAGCAATTACCATTTTCTCACATTAAACCAACAACCATCATAGATTATAGAACTCAAGGGTCCCATGACGTGGAATTACTTAAGAATAAAACATAACTAAAATAACATCAACAAAATATTCCATAACATAATATTACAATTACATCATACATCATAAATACAATCCTCAAGGATATCCATGATATCTAAATAAACTCGCATCCACTGCACATGTCATAGGGTATGTGGTAATCACTCTAAATATAATGATACAATGTCCAGATTAGGTATCACATGCAATACTCTAATACATGATTACAAATAATGAAGATAAGAATAAAAACCACCAAGGAAGAATCAAAAGGAACCCATTTGCAGAAGCGCCATCAAGCACCAGCACCAGGATGTTGAATCTCAAATGGTAAAGAATCACTACCACCTGTCCATGTATAACCACAAAGGTCTACCCCACCATGCTGAGGAGATAACAACAAACCCCACTTAGATAACCAATACCAAAGCAAGGATAAATCCACTAAGTAAGGAGGTCTTGAAAGCTCTCTAACTCAAGGTATACAAAAGATAGTGATAGGTAAGACTCACTAATCTAGAGGCAACCGACACATGTAGAATAACTAGACTATGCATAGGCAGGTGTCATCATGTATGTCTAACCCTTGAGTCTCATCCTGGTAATTACTCTGGATCCCAACACTCAAGTGACCATACACGGATCAATGACTTCTCATACAAATGAAGCCATTAACTATGCTAAACACACCTCTCAAGGTGGCAAGCATCTTGTACATTCCCATCTTAGTTTGTACTAGCACTCAAGCATGGACAAGGAAGCATATCTTATTAAGTTCATTTAATTCCCCTTAATTTTATTAGGTTATCACTTAATTATAGAAACTTACAATAAGTGATCCTGATAGCCACTTGGTGGCCCCGACGCTTATTGCAAGCCACCCCCTAATACATATCTAGGTAAACTACCCTAGGCTCACAGATCTCACATAGATCTAATCAGGTATACAACCAGGTAATCCTAGATCTAGTTTCACACATAAGAACAAAAAATTATTACAAAGATACCATAAACAGAATACAAAGCATCATGAGACCATATGGTCAAGTCAGGTGATGATCGAAACACACACACACACATCAAAACATAATAATAAAATCATGTCACAACCGACTCATACCCAAGACTGTTTTCCCCTAGGTCTTCTAGTACCCAAAAACATAATGAGCATAAGAAGACACTCCAGGAATGAAGAATACATTATTTACATCATAGAAGGTTGAAAACAAACTATACACATTTAAATTCCTTAATGATTATAATTGAATCCAAGTGTAAAATCACATATTCTACTAAGATAATCTTATCATAAACATTAGTACAATGCCATAATTAAAGAACATTCCCTATATTCATCCTATAGGTTCAACATAACAAAAATGCCCAATTTTAGTATAAATATAACACTTGTCCTATTCATAATGTCAATATGAACAAAAATAAACACACAGACTTATGTACAAAATTTATAGTAAAACATAAAAATTAATCTATGATCAACCAACTCCTAACTCATTATAAATTACAAAACTACATCCCAAAAGTATTTTAATCTAAATATCAATTACTTATAATTAATATTTAATTAAATCTACAATATCAAAATAAATGTTGATTTAATTGAAATTTAATACATAACTTTTAATTAGACAAGATTAATAAACAACTAAATAAACAAATTTAATTGAACTAACTTAATAAATAAAAATTAATTAAACTAAAAAAAATTAATTAAAATTTTATTAAACTTAATTAATGATTTAAAAAAAAAGTAAAATTATATATAGATATAAAAAAAAGCTTTTAATAATTTTTTTTTAAAAAAAGAAAAAAAGTGAAGGGAGGAGCTGGGTCCCACACCCTCCCCTTTCCTTGTCCCGCATGGTACCTACTGGTACTACCGGCAGGGAAGGCAGACCTGTGCCGCACGGTACCAGTAGGTACCGCCACAGGTGGGCACATTCCCACTGCTGCGTGTGGGGGTGCCGATTAAATCCTGTGCCCCCCTTAAATTTAATTTTTATAATAATTTAAAAAAAAAGAAATCCAATGCATTTTTTAAAAACCTTTTTCAATAGCAATTTCATAAATAAATAAATAAATATATATATATATATATATATATATATATATATATATATATATATATATATATATATATATATATATATATATATATATATATATATATATATATATATATATATATATAAACATTTCAAAAAATGGAAAATGATAAAAGAAAAATAGATCTTTCTTAAAAAGGAAATCAAATATTCCTTTCCTTTCAATGCATAAAAATTGGCTTTTTAATTCTTTGGCCTCTCTGGCTTTCTTTTTTTTGTCTTTTACTGGTTATTTTATTTTGACTGTATGTTTTTTCAGAATGTATAATTTTACCAGAATTCGGTTTCTTTCTTCTAAAATTGATTTTCTATCAAAGGTAGATTTATTTTTCTCTCAGCATTATAGTTTAACTATAATCTAGAATTGATTTATCATTTTCTAGGAGTTTAATAGAGAATAATTTCACAAAAATTGGACAGCATAACCCTACTGCGCCAAGTCTAAATAAAATTATACAAAAATAGATCTAAGGGTTTTCTAATACCCAAAATCACAGACATAACCAAAAACAAGATCTAAAGCAAATGAATCTAACCAGGCATAGTAAATTACTGAAAATTACATATACAAATTTACAAAGAGGTTTTCTCAAACCCTACCTCAGATCCAATGCAAGAACTGAAAATAGAAGCCTTTGAGAAGAAGAAAATTCTAGATCCTTCAAAGTAAGAACTCAATCCTACAAATCTGAATCCATGAAGATTGCAAGCCAAGATCCAGATGCACAACAATCTTTCACAAATTTTTCAAGTAACATAAAAACACTCAAGAATCTCAAGATGCCAAAAAATCCAAGCTCTCCCCACAAATCTCCAAAAACCTGTCTAATCTCCCAAATGAATGCAATTCTCCCTATTAGGGATTCAATTTCCCCCTTTCATGCAAACCCTAGAGATGACTCAATAGTTAACTCCTAATCAAACTCCAATTACAATTTGAAAGTAAATCCTAATTAATAAATTAAATAACTTTATTTTGCACAACTCAACTTGACTTTTTGAAATAGGTTGATAACTTTTAAAAATAATTAACTTTTAAATAATGCACATGTTATAATTAAAATATGTATTAAATAGATTAAATATTTAAAGCATCTTGAAACCATGCAATTAAATATTTAATTATTTAATAATGCACACAAACATAATTAAATCTATTTTTCAATTAAATAATCAATTAAATCCAAATATTCAATTATTTACCTTTTAATTTAATTTTCCCAAATAAACTTAGGAACATAATTAATATTAAATTTCAACTATAACAATTGATCAATAAATCACATAAAATCACCCACTTAAGAAATAAATCAACTGCAATCAAACATAGGAAAACCAAGCAAACTCGGGAGAAGGGATCCACGAATCCATGTCAACTAGATGAATTCAGTAGGGTAGTCAAACTGATACTTGTCCAATCCTAGGACAATTAGGCTTAGGTTAGGGTTTTGGGTCTGTGTATTATCTCCCTTCTTTACCATTGAGATGAAATTTTATGGGCACGCTCACTCCTGCCAATTCAAGGAAGATGATGCCTTGTACCTACAAACCTGACATCACAAGATGAAGCATGCACATCCAATATATATATATATATATATAAGATAATGATAGGGTACATTCGGTCATGTGGATCTCATCTATGCAAGTAACTATGCCTTCGTCCTCTACCACACAAACACACCAAACAAGTACACACACATGATAACCATACACATGCCAGTATGGGGTTAGTACATCAATATAAAGCATAAAACATAACCTTATGATATAATCATCTTCTAATCTATGCAAACACATGATAAAAACATATAATAATCAATAATCCAGAATCATCATTCATTAAAATAATAACTGATCAAATGAAAAGTGACCTAAAAGAATTTGGCCAATCAACTGAAATACAAGCCCAAAAGAGTCTGGCAACTGCAACTAAAAGCAAACCGTGGGTGGGTACTACATCAATAAATGGAAAATTCAATTTATAAAATTTAAATAAATTTATTGCAATGCCTAGCTATATTCTAGGTGGATGTATTAATGCTAAAGATGATAGGATTTGATTCATCAATGTGCCAACAAATAGGATTTTGCCTTAAAAAAAACCTTAAAATGCAAATCAATTGCACTTTAATTAAAAGTTCAACTTCACACATGCAAAAATTTTCTAGCACACATATCTAAACCTAAACAAGATCAAATGAACTAATACATTGATGAGAAATTATAATTAAACCTAAACTATATAAAATGAACTATAACTAATTCTTTGGTTGAACATGCTTTATTAATTATTATATATTTGTAAATATTATTTTAGTTATTTTTAACTCAATATATCTTATTTATATTTAAAATGAATGTTTGCCTCTTAAGAAACTAGTTTAATTTTTATTTATACTTAATTACTTTTGATATATATATATATATATATATATATATATGTATGTGTATGTATATGTGTATATGTATATGTATATGTGTGTGTATATGCATGCATGCATGTATGTATGTATGTATGTGTGTGTGTGTATATATATATATATATATGTTTGTATATGTATATATTGTTAGGAATGGGAACACTGAGGGGGGGGTGAATCAGTGTTCAGTATATTCAATCTTTTTACTTTACTCTTTAAAGTTAACTTGAATGCTTAAGTACTGAAATGAACATTAACATAAACAAGATAGATGAACACAAAACATAACACCAATATAGTTACGGGGAATCCCAAATAGGTAAAAACCCCGGTGGGAATTGACACCCACTAATAATCTGTACTAGTGTCTTACGATCCTTGTTAGAAGATCCTTAACCCTGTTAGGAGTTATCTTTACAATGCATTTAGTATAGTGACTTGGTCAAGGGTCAAACCCTGTTAGGAGTCTTTTACAATTAACCCTGTTAGGGGTGGGGACACAGTGTCCTAGAGATCACTGCTCAAGTGGTGAAGGCTACAACCTTCTAATCTCAGATACACACTATATCTGTAGGATGAACTGGTGTTGTGACATTGCTTGTCAGATTAGTTCCTTTAATGCGCTAAAGATTTGACCTCTTGCAAAGCTCTAATACATCTTAAAAACTCTTCGCACACTTCTACTCTGCTTATCTCAACTCTATAACAATTTCTATACTTATTACAAAGGGTGCATCTCATATTTATATGTGCTACCAAAAGCAATTAACTAGGTCGGCCTATAACTGATTACATACAACACTTCCAATTGAATTGGCTCAAGCATGTTTACAAAAAAACATAATTACATGTCTACAAATTAATTACAATAGGTGCATAGCCTTTACAAAATAATATTATAGTCGCTAATCAAATTACTAAGAGTCGGCTGCATACACTGTTTTGTTCTGACATTCACTATCTGTATCTTTGTTATACTAAATCTTCTGATCATGCACTCTTAGAATAAGCATGAATATAATCTTACCATATTATCTTCTAGGGTGCATACCATAACTCATTCATACGCACGTGCGCTTATGCTTTGAACTACGGGTGCTCTGCTAACTGTCTAGTCTTATGTACTTAGCCAATTTCTGATCTTCTGATGATGTGCATTGACTCCAAAACACTATATGACTTTGTTACCATAATGAAAACACTATATTAAGTCATATATAATAGTATAGTCAACTTTCCAATAATCTCCTCCTTTTTCATTGATGGAAACAAAGGAATATGACAAAGTTACTATCGTTCCTCTTGTACAAAAACTTGTATCTCCCTTAGTATTATTACTATAAATATTCTTTACATATCTATAACTCCATATTCTATACATACTCCCCCTTTGACATTAATGACAAAGGTGTTGCAAAAACTATATCTACAAGTACTTACAATGTTAAGACATCCGGATATGCTATTTGCAACTTTTGGATCTCTTGTTTCCATAATGTAATCAGTGCATTGACTATTTGGAGATGAGCGCATAATACATAAGTCAGCTTCTCCATCTTCTCCAAATCTAGGCTAGGACCTTGATCATATGTCACCATGGTGGCAGCGATCTCCTTGATATTTTGATTAAGGACATCTAGGGAGGGTGCAAGAGCATTCCTTAGTTGTGTTTGTCTTGCCCTTATCTTGGATATTTCATCCTCAGCTTTTTCTATTTTATCTATCTGTCCCTGGTATACATTGTTGCACATGTTCACATCAATGGATGGATCTTCTACTGATTTCCTTATGCTATCAATCATATCTTTTTCCTCTTGGATCTTCTTGTATAGATCAACTGTTAGCTTGTCCTGGTTTATGTAGTCAGCAATAATCTTCTTGCCCTTTGTTGCAAACTCTTTTAAGGATGATTGACCAACCTTGAGTGAAATTAGATCAAGTGCAAAGTTATTGACTAATTCACTGAGCCTCTTCTTCATATACTTCTCTTCTGCAACTAGGGATGCAGATTCTTCCAAGCTAGAAAAGTTTGTCTTAAAATTTGAAAGAATTGTGCTCACATCATCCACTGAATGAACCTTAGACACTTTCTTGTCTGAAGGTAATAAACTATTCAATATATTGACTAATTCAAAAAATAAGGGGTTTCTCATTACCTATTTTTCATTTGCTTTCTCCATGGCTAAGACGTTGATCTTGATCAGCTCTTCATCTCGCCAAGAATCCAGACTAGTGGTTCCAGTGTCAATCTTCTCAACAATGATGCTGAGGGTAATGGAGTGCTAAGAGTGCTATCCATAATTTCTTGTTTAACTCTTATTGTCATGTCAACATATGGCTTGTCTATTGGTTCACTTGTTTTTACCTCTTCTTCTCCTTTCTTTTCTTCTATCTTTTCTTCCTCTTTTTCTATTTCTTTCTCTTTTTCTTTTTTTGATTCTATTTCTATCTCTTTTTCTTCTTTTTCATCTGTTATGTCCTCAATCAATACTTCTTGTTGATTGGGAGGAGTGTTACCACATAGAGTTTCAACCTCTTGTGTGCTTACAAAAGCTTCTTCAAACTTTTCCAAATCAATGTTTGTGGCCGCCATAGTAATTTTTACATTATCAATAAAAATTGTGTCATCTTTGTGTGTCTCTGTCATGGGCGCAGACTTTGCTGCCTCTGTAGGTGTTTCAACTATAGGTGCTAAGTCCTGAGGACCTATCACTAGTACATTAGTGGGCTCTGTAATCTTGACTTCCTTTGTGGGCACTTGAGTTGTAGGTGTAGTAGGTGGGTACATGTGTCTATTCAAGAAGACCTTCTCAAAGGTTTTTTCTATTTCTTTTGCAAACAACTCATAATTCTTATCCATGATATGTAATGTTCTTGTCTTGGTTCTAAGATGCAGTTTCACCAGATCTAAAAACAAATTTTTCTCCTCTAGAGAACATACTAGGAGACTTTCCTCTAGAGTCTTTTCTCTTATCCTTTGATCCTCTTCAATGGCCAGTCTTTTTAGGAATTCTAAGATATTCCACACATTATCTAGAATCATTGTCTTTAGTTCTAGGATTGTCCTTTTAAAATTCAACATGTGTTTCATAATCATTCCATGAATTTTTGATTTATCAATTTCACTATAATTCTCATAGAAATTTCCTACTTGATCTATCTTGCCTTCATCAACAATCCTTGTACTCAACACGCTAAGACTAGGTTTGAAACTTACTTTTGGAGGTGCTTGAGTGTTCTTCTTACTTCTTGTTGCTCGCGAGGATGGATGACTAGTGCTGATTTCTTTCTTCCTCTTAGGCATTGCCTTATACTTAGGAACAGTAAGGTCAATTGTTTCTATGGGCGTAGGAGGGGAAACATCTATTTTACCCTTTGGATCATCAAACTTCTCCACTTTTACCTTCTTCAATTTTGGATCATTAGACTCTGCCTCTACTGTAGATGCACTCTCAATTCCCAAAGTAATCTTTTCTTGTCTTGCTTTGTCCAGGTTTGCTTGAGTTACTCAATGAATTTTCAATATCTTAGAAGTAACCTTGGTTACTTTTCTTTTAGTTGTTTCGCTATTCAAAACAGCATCAACTTCTCTTATTTTCTCTTCATAAGTCCCCCATCTTGGCTCATTAGGGTCCATAGGTGCTGATAATAGTACTTGAGCATATGCCTCTAGGATTGGCTCCTCAACCTCATATCCAAGTGGATGAATCCACTTTTTCCTTGGTTCAACTACTTCCATACATGTTGTATCAGTCTCCACCATAAAGCAAATGTTGTCCTTTTGTTTTTCAACAATTCTTTCTGGAATCCTATATCTCATCTACATTTTGGCCCTAAATGTCTTCAATTCCAGTGTCATGTAGTCCTTTAGTGTACTCTTAGTAGTTGCCTTAAATGATATCTATGGAATTGTAGGCATAATCTTGTCCAAATACAAATCTGACACCTTTCCAAGAATATGGAAGTACATGTATATGATCAAAGACCCAAACCTAAATATTTTGGTCTTGTCATGTTTAATGGCTTTGATGTTGTCTATCAGTTGTGCACACAGGATCTCGTATAGATTAAACTCTCTATTTTCTCTCACAAGTCTTATTGCTACAAGAATTGTGGCTTCTAACACACTATTCATCCTATTGGTGTGTTGAAACCTATACCCTAGTATCATAGACATCAATTTGATGTATTTTTCCTCTATAGGCTCTATAGTCATTCCATGCCTATCACTTCTTGATTTGCATGTTTTCTCAACAAGTTTTCTCACATCCTTGCCTACTGGAAGAATGATGCCTTTCTTAGAGAGACCTATCATCTCATGGATTAGGTCTCATGTAATCCTAACCGACACTTCACCTATCCAAAATAGGTCATCATGAATCCTAATAAGTAGAATCTTTATCCATTCGAACTCATAGAACTCATATGCTGTAGCATATTCAATTATAGGGTGGTTTTCAAACTGTGCATACTCATCCAAGAAGGTTTTATCTATTTTCATCATGGTTTCTAAGTGTGCTCTTATCCTATCAAGACCTATTAGCTCCTTCTTACAATATATGTATGCATAGATGTCTTCGACATGCATAACACCCATAGGAGTGCATGAGAATGCCCCTTCTAGGTCATCCAATGTAGATTTGAATGAGTTCCTCTTAAATACATATCTTTTCTTCTTCACAACATGAAATACAATAGGAGTAGCCATCACTTACATGTATATCACTTTCCTAATGGTTTCTAAGAACTTCAAAATTAGCATGATGGATTAGGGCTTCCACAACTGATCAAACACACTGCTTCGCTAGTGAATCAATTTGCAATCCTTCACAATCAATTGCTAGGGCTTCTATGCTCTTCAATCACTCTGAACTCAAATGCAATGAGTGATCTACAAGCTTCTGTGTACTTTAAAGTAAAAATTCTGCCATTAATGCTTGCCGTGTAAACCAGACTTTCATTGAAAATCTCCAACTTTCATTCCACTATCAATAAGCTAGTGTGCTCTTGCACATAGGTTTTGCTAGTCTCCAAAAGGTTAAATCCAAAGGCACATACTCTGAGGGTGAGTATATCAGTCATGTAGGGGTCTAGAGCTAAATTATCTCCCCTAATGACCCTGAGGGCCATTCATCCAGATGTAGAGAGTGCGTCCACTGTGGATGCATCCAATACATGCTCATCAACCTTATCCTTCTTCACCTTTGACCAAATCATGCTCACATCTTCTGAAGCTTTCACAAACTTGACTTCTCCTTCAGTATCCAATATTGAATTTTTTGGCTTTTTAGGGCTTTCCTAACCTTGCATTCTTGATCTACAAAACTTTGAGATGTATCCTGCCTTATTACAAGAGTGACAAATAACTGGAGGCCTTATATTCCTCAGTGCATTGACATGAGTTACCATTTTACATTGTCTAGCTGAGTGACCATTATAGTTACATATCTGACATGTAACATTCTAAGAACTTCTTACATTTGGTTGATTTTGATTTCTCTGATTATGCTGAGTCTTGTTCTTATAAATTTTCTTACAATTCATAGCTTTATGACCAAATTTATTTCATGAATAACAGTAACCATTGAAAGGTCTTACCTCTTTATAGTTCCTTGCTATATGTCCATGCTTGTTACATGCATAAAAATTTTGGTCTACTGTCTTGCACTCATCTTTGGATGGCTCAAAATTATCTTTAGTTCAACTTCTAGTCTCCTTAGCATCTGTGGTGTCTTCTGGTGCTTTCATCCTTGCTCACATGTCATCAATCTAATTTTTTACTTCATTGAATCCAATGTCGCTGGTCTCTCCTTTAAGCTTCTGAGCATATAGCTGAGATTCAATCAGATCCTTGCTTGTGTGTAATTTATCAATGTGATTCTTAGCCTCTTTCAATTCAGATTCCAAGCTTTCTTTGTTGTTTCTTAGCTCCAAGATTTCCATGTTTGCTTGCCTCAATTCTTCATTCAGTTGAAGGTCTCCTTGATTTGTTCATCATAAACTTCTTGATTATTAGTTAGCTTTTCATCCAACTCTTCAATCTGATCTTTTAGAGATGTGTTCTCTTCATTTATCTTTTTGATCATCTTCCCCAAATCATTGTTTGAAAATTCTTTCAAATCTTTTCTTAGTCTTTTGATGACTGCTTGAGAATCACTGACTTTTTCTTTCAGTTCTTCAATTTCTTTTTCAAATCTATCAAGGTCTTCCAGAGCAGCTTCAAGATTCTTTTTCAGATGTTTCATTTCTATCTTGTCCATGATCTCCTCAAGTGGTTAAACTTATTTGCTGAGGACTAGAGCTCTGATACCAATTGCTAGGAATGGGAACACTGAGAGGGGGGGTGAATCAGTGTTCACTATATTCAATCTTTTTACTTTACTCTTTAAAGTTAACTTAATGCTTAAGTACTGAAATGAACATTAACATAAACAAGATAGATGAAAAAAAAACATAACACCAATATGGTTACGGGGAAATCCAAATAGGTAAAAACCCCGGTGGGAATTGACACCCATTAATAATTTGTACTAGTGTCTTATGATCCTTGTTAGAAGATCCTTAACCCCGTTAGGAGTTGTCTTTACAATGCATTTAGTACAGTGACCTGGTTAAGGGTCGGACCCTGTTAGGAGTCTTTTACAATTAGCCCTGTTAGGGGTGGGGACACACTGTCCTAGAGGTCACTGCTCAAGTGGTGAAGGCTACAATCTTCTGATCTCATATACACACTATATCTACAGGATGAATTGGTGCTATGACACTACTTGTCAGATCAATTCCTTTGATGCGCTGAAGCTTTGATCTCTTGCAAAGCTCTAATACATCTTAACAAATCTTCACACACTTTTTCTATGCTTATCTCAACTCTATAACAATTTCCATACTTATTACAAAGGGCGCATCTCATATTTATATGTGCTACCAAAAACAATTAACTAGGTTGGCCTATAACTGATTACATACAATGCTTCCAATTGAATTGGCTCAAGCGTGTTTACAAAAAAACATAATTACATGTCTATAACTTAATTTCAATAGGTGCATAGCCTTTACAAAACAATATTATAGTCGCTAATCAAATTACCAGTAGTCGGCTGCATACATTGTTCTATTCTAGCATTCAATGTCTGTGTAACTTCAATGTCTGTATCTTTGTCATACTAAATCTTTTGATCATGTGCTCTTAGACTAAGCATGAATATACTCTTACCATCTTATCTTCTAGGGCACATACCATAACTCAGTCATACGCATGTGCGC